>APFE031616074.1:0-23966 GCA_000404065.3 Pinus taeda
AATAAAAATGTTAGAAATACTACATTGTATATTTTTAGGCCGATAGGTTTTCTTTTGAATCAATTTAGTAGTCTACACTTTGATTGTTTGATTGACATCTGGCATATGGTCTACTCTGACATCTCACTAAATATCTTGGACTATTTCTCCCTCTTCAAAACCGTTTCGATTTCTGCTCTTCCACGACTTGCTGCCATAACAATGCTTCTAGTTTCTGTTGTGCATGACTTGCTTCCATGAGCTGCTGCCCTAATAATGAAATTATGTTGTCGTCTGGCCTTACAACTTGTTTGTTCAGTGCTCATTCAGTATTGTACTATATCCTGTTTACAGCTCGGTTGTTCAGTGCTCATTCAATATTCTGCTATACCCTATTCAGAAGTTGTTCATTCAGTGTTCATTCAGTATTCTGTTATACCCTGTTCAGAAGTTTAGTGCTTAAGAGACCAGAGAAGGAGCGCTTAGTTGTTCAGTGCTCATTCAATATTCTGCTATACCCTGTTCAGAAGTTCAATGCTCAAGAGACCAGATAAGGAGCGCTCGGTTGTTCAGCACTCATTCAATATTCTGCTATACCCTGTTTACAGCTCAGTTGTTCAATGCTCATTTAGTATTCTGTTATTCCCTGTTCAGAAGTTGTTTGTTAAGTTCTCATTCAATATTCTGCTATACCCTATTTACCAATCGGTTGTTCAGTGCTCATTCAGTATCTGTTATTCCTTGTTCAGAGGTTTTTCGTTAAGTGCTCATTCAATATTCTGCTATACCCTATTGAGAAGTTAAGTGCTCAAGAGACCAGAGAAGGAGCGCTAAAGCCCTTTAGGTAGGCGCTAAATGCAAAAAATTATAAGTATCTTCTGTTTTAAATGCTTATCCACCCCTAATCCGCATAGAAAAATAATTACTTGCTATCCAAACTAGTGAATACAAACTAAAGTGCATATCATGGTTTTTACTCGGAGATCTATCTTAGATGTAACGACACGCCTATCAAGGGGAAGCGTAAAATTTACTTGAGTTTAATTGAGATTATCTAAAATTTATTTGAGTTTGAATGCATCCTCTACTCTACTACTTAGCTGTTGATTTCATTTCATAATGATCGTGGGGTCATAGCAGGGGAATAGGAATGTATTTAAGTCTGACATATTGGAACAACTAAGTGCTACAGGACAAACTGATTTAGTGTTCATTCACATCATTAAGAAGAAAGTTATAATGCAGTTAATTTTCTCCTTTCAGTTAATAGAGGGCAGGGGATTGAGTGGTACAGATTTTGTACTTGCTGTTTGTATCTTCAAAGTGATGTGTTTACAGATCTGGTGTTCTGATTTCCACTGGCTTGAGAGGTGCTAATCAGTTTGACAATTCCTAGTCTTACTATTTAGATTTTCTGTGTGTAACTCTGCATGTTGTTCTAAAAATTTACTTGTCTTCAAAATTCCATGGTATAGTAGTTGATTTAATTATTCTTGCTTATGACCTAAGTTTCGTGAAACTTGGAATTATGTGTGATTCCCAAGTAACATTATGTCACGCAGTGTCCAAAATTCAGCTTGTAGATTTAGGCCATAATATAAATGCTTTACAAAAAGTTTATTTGGCTCTTAAAAATTGAAGAGAATACATTTATGTGTATAATCATTAGGAGTTTCCTACAACCTAGGGTTACTCAAAAAGTTTTAGTCTAAGCCACCCACCTTGTTAGAACTCCACTACTATTAAGGGTTGATTTCTTCCACAATATGCAACTACTTGTCCTTGTATGCAGACTACGGTGATAGTAGGTCATGGTGACAACTATCTAGGCTGTAGTACCTGTAATTTTAAAAAATGAAAGAAAGGTGCAAAGATGCAAGACAAAACATAACTTTTAGGGTTTCTTTTCTTTTGTTAAAAAAATGTGTTTTTCTTTCTTGTTATGATTCTTTCTTTTTATCAGCAATGTGCTTTTTAAGTTTGTAGGGTCTGTGTGCATCTCACATTAGAAGACTGGAAACACCCCCTCTAGGTTGAAAATAGTTAGCCTCTAGGAGGTAGCCAGGAAACAACTTAGAAATGTTTCCATGAGATTTTTGCAAGTTAGCTTATGATCTACAAGAGCATTTATGGTTTGGATTCTTCAACAACTAAATATTTTGTGAATGAATTACTTGTGTTCTACCATTCCATACTTCTTCAGGGGTGATCTTCACATCCTTATGGGGCTTATGTCAAGTGTGTAGGCTGCTTCAGCACATAATTTGTTTGAAAGATTTATTCCCTTTAGAACGATCTTCGTCATCTCTACAATGGTCCTATTATTTCTCTATATAAGTTTTCTTTCTTTCACTCTCTTAGAATAGATCTACATCTTTGTAACAGAGATTAGGGATGGATAAGCGTGATGAAGATATTTGATCCTTTTGTCAATGAATACGGACTATAGAATCTAGATGGATATTATATTATTCCTTATGTCTCCTTCAACAAGGCTTGTATGCCCTCCAAATGCTTTCGCTGGGCTTAGTCTACTCATGGGAAATGCTAGCTAGCAAAAGACAAATGAAGCCTTTAGTAGTGAGTTCCTTGGTCTCTTTCTCCATGGCATGTAAGGAAAATCACATATCTGACACATACCCTGCTGCCTCCATTTACAGTTGCAATTTCTCCAACATGGAATAGATTATGCCAAACAGTGGATGGGATCTGTCTCCTGCCACAAATGTATGCACCCTCTTTCTGGTTCGCATCGAGCTACATCTTGGCTCCTTTTTCACCCCATGTCTTTCATCATTTTCCTCACCTTTACTAGATCCTCCCACTTTCCAGCAGCAGCATACATGTTTAAGAGAATTACATATGCTCCAATGTTATATGGTTCCATATCAATCTGGTAAGTTGTTTATTAAGTTCTTTGCCCCATCCATGTTCCCAACACGGGCAAGAAGATCAATTAGGTGGCTATAGTGGTTTGTATTTGGTTTAACCCGTGCTGGGCACATGCACAAAACATAGCTGTCCATAAGACAACATGTTCAGGCAGATTATGAGCACGTTATAAGACTTTTAGAAACATTGTTATAGTTTTGAGAAGGTTTAGACACATACCTTACATACATAGCATGGAAATTACATAAATCATTTTTAATTTATGCCAAAACATGTTAAAAAATTATGTTCTAAAAGGTCAGCACGTCTTTAATAGTGATGTGAATGACAATGTCAACAAATCATGTGGTAAGTTGTTTATTAAGTTCGCTGCCTCATCCATGTTCCCAACATGGGCAAGAAGATCAATCAAGCAGGTATAGTGGTCTGTATTTGGTTTAACCCGTGATGGGCACATGCACAAATCATAGTTGTCCATGAGACAACACGTTCAGGTAGATTTTGAGCACGTTATAAGAGTTTTACTAACATTGTTACAGTTTTCATAGGGTTTAGACATATACCTTACATACATAGCATGGAATTTACGTAAAGCATTTTTAATTTATGCAAAAACATGTTAAAATTTTTTGTGCTACAAGGTTAGCTTGTCTTTAATAGTGGTGTGAATGACAATGTCACACTCATATCATGTGCCCTTATTATTGTTTCACCATCAAAAGTCAGCCTTGTTAGAGTACATTCCACATCCACATCACATCTTTCTTTATTATAATTTTGTGCTAGACAGAAGTAGGTCAAGTCCAAATTTGTAATTTGTTTAATTCAACTATGTGAAGACTAATTCTAATGGCATGAATTAGATGATCTATTAGTATCCTTCCAACTTGGTGAATTTGATGAATCGCAGGTATTACTATCACAGAAAAAAGATTGCCCTTTGTTAATATTATGGAGCCAGCCTTGACTATGAACACCATTCCTCTGTTGTTGAATGGTTCCACTAAGATTCAACCACTACTCCAGATTATCAAGATTGGTTCTATCACCTCTTTAAAAACTACATCCTTGCACTTCCACATTACTCTGTCTGATGGAACACATCAACACAAGACTTTGCTACCATGTGCATATAGCCCACAAGTTGCATCTGAAGACATCCAAATTGGCTTAATAATTCTACTTAAAAAAGTAGCTTGCACAGTGCTTAAAAACTCCTCATAAGGCCCAATATTTTAATTTACCCTCTTTTATTTTTTGTCTTCTATACTCTTCCTGCATTACAAAAATAAAAAAACAAAAATGGAATCCTCATTAATTCCTTTATCATTTGTTTACATAAGGTCCATTCGAGTTTTTGAGCTTGAAGTTGCAATGCGTAAAGCAACATTGACCAGGGACTCATCAACACTACTACATGCAAAGATAGGTACATCACATCATAGCTCTTCATCAGCACAAGAGAACTTTCCCTCTGTAGTTACTTCACTAATTACGGTGACAACTACAACTATTCCATTCAAGGCGCTCAATCCCTACCGAAAGTATTGGTCAATCCAAGGTAGAGCATATGCAAAAACAACATTGAAGACTTACAACAATGTGCGAGGATTGGGAATTTTTTTTTGACATTATCAATCGTGATAAAGAAGAGATCCACCTTTTTGCATTTGCTGAATTGGTAGAATCTCTTTACAGTCTGATTCAAGTTGGCCAGCTATACATTGTTTCAAATGGCACAGTTAAAGAAGCAAACCCAAACTACAACCACCTCAAGAACAAATGGGAAATTTACTTGTTTGCTACTTCCACTGTCAATTCATGTTCCATAGATGATCCAACATTTCCCTATCAGAGCTTTCACTTCAAAACTATTGCTGAAATAAAAAAATGCAAGTCCAAACACGAATGTGGATGTCATTGGTGTTGTTACCTCCACCTCACCTGCATCAACAATTCGACGAAAATATGGAACTAAAACACTAAGTAAAACACTCATATTAAAAGACAAGTCAGGTTTTAGCATTGACATAACACTATGGGGAGATCATTGTGACCCTATAGGACAAAACCTTGCTGAATTATACTCTTTTGACAACCCACCAATCCTTGAAATCAAAGGAGGTTGTGTATCTGAATTTAATGGACCACAATAAGGTCGATATAAGAAACTCATCAACTACATGCATGGTTTCGTGAAACATGTTATAGCTCTTCTTCTCCATACTTGAGTAGAAACTATGTCGTTGCTTTGAAACGTTCCCTAGCACAAAAGACGATCATGAAATTTCTTGCATGCAAGCCTCCGAGAAAACAATATGGGTTTCAGTTCATGCAATGATAACTGCTCTTCACATGGACAACTTCTACTTTCTTGCATGTCCATTAGATTTCAATGGAAAACAATGCATGAAAAAGGTTATGGAGCATTCTAACAATCTTTGGCATTGTACAAAGTGTAACGATGACTTCCCAGAATGTGACTACCATTACAAAATTAAAATTGAGTTGCATGACCACACCAGGCACCTACAGAACGTCACAACTTTCAATGACACAGGAAATGAGCTCATGGGCATCACGGCAATGGGCACTTCAAAATGACCTATTGTTCATCGCCTTTGAAAATTTTCAAGGTTTCTTCAAACACTATTGTTTGTACATAAATTGACATTTCTGCATAGCTCATTATTCCATATTGTTGTAAATTACACCCATGTTGCTGTGCTACACACTTTCACTGCAAATACTCTTTTTCAATTATTCCAAAATATGCATGTTTACCCCTTTGCATTTTACATAATATAGATATCAACATTTGTAAAGACTTTAATTCATTTCTTCCCTTCGTTGTTTACATGGCTATACATTGATTTCTTACTTTCTAATCTATTCATGCTATCATTCAATATTGTTGAAAAAAACGAAGAAGAAGAAAGCAAAAACTTGGTTATCTTGCTCCTCTCCTCTCAATAATAAATGCCATAATAACGTATATTTTTGTAATACTCCTAATTACTACTTTCACCATATGTATGTTTACCCTTTCAAATTTTACATAACCTATATATCAAGCTTTGCAACAATGTCAAATCATTCTTACTCCCTCATTTACGTGTCTATGAATTGCATGTTTTTCCTTTTACCTATTCTTCCTATACTTCAACGATGTTCAAATAAAAAAAATGTAATTCTAAAACTTGTAATACATTCTATGTACATGCAAAACTCATTTATGATTCACTCTAAGTTGGTTATGTATCCAAACTAACAATAATTATTTGTACTTGTTTAGATATGCCAAACAACAATCAAAATGTGGATAAAAACGAATGGCACCATCTTATTTATGCACAACACAAGGATACAATAAATGCACATCAGTAACTTCTTTATAAAAACTGCAACAACCCTACTACTTCCTCTACATCCCTTCCCACCTCAAGTGCTCTCCCAACCATGCAAACCAACCCACCTCACCTTCATCAAATCTAATATAACCCTCCCATTAATGATTAACATCATCGCTTTCGACAAAGGATCGATAAACTTTCTACCATGCATGTTTTCACAATATGCAAAGAATCATACCCAGGAACGAAAATAAGACTTTTACACAGTAGCCTTTCGTGTTCTCGTTGTGCATCATCTAAATCTACCAATTGTTTTTCTCAAATGAACAATATGGACCATAGTGAACAACCATATGTCCTTCAACATTTAACACAAGTTGAAGAAATTATCATTGCATGTGTAAATCCCATTCTACAAGTCACTCATTCCCGTGGTGGTCAATACAAATATAGTGGCCATACAATTAGCTTGTCTCAAGACATCACTACTATTGCCAAATACTTAACCCGAATTATTTTTGACTTAGACATCCTCATTCTGAAAAGGCACAATCCATCTGAAAAGGCTTATGATTTCTTTGTTTGCAAATCACATGTCCTTGCAGCACTTGAATAAAAAATAAAAAATGGCCCTTACTACAATGATGTCCAATTTAGCTCATCTACAATTTATTCTCTACCAGATCACCCTACATATATTTCTTCTCTTCTCCATAATGTAACCACCTCCTCTTTTGAACCCCATCAAACCAATATTGATTCTACTTATGATACTAATATCATGCTACCTCCATTAGAAATCCAACCTTCTTCTTTCATTCCAATACTCCCAAATTCATGTACTAAACTTGAGCACATATGTGATTATTTGCAGTTGACCCATTCAAATTCAACAAGCTCAGTTGACTGGCCTCCAATATCTTTAACAACTATGAATGAATACAACACCATAGGTCTCTTTGCCATGCATTCCCCACACACTTTCATACAGGCATTGCCATGATCATGCAACCAAGAATTACAAAAGTTGAGATGCATGAATACGCTTTGCACTTGTTTCACTACCATGATAACCGATTTGGCCAACATCCAAGATTCTGCTACTACCCTTATAACATTCTAATGCACCACCATAGCCAAACTACTACTACTATTTTTGTGAAGAAGTACATTGAGAACAATTTGCCAACAATAGTTTCAGACCTACGACAGTGTCTTCATGACCTCCGGATTCAAAATTACCCGAGAAAATAATGAGGTTTGGTTCAGGCCTATGAGGAACACGATATTTATAGAAAAAATGATGATCTGAGATGACTGACATGATCACACAAATAGGAAGTCTGACATTCCTTTTCACTCTCAGTGCAGCTGATACTAAATGGCATGAATTGCACATGATCATGCCTACCAATGTTCCTTCCAATTCAGACAATCACTTCCAATGGAGAAGTCAAAACATAATTAAAAACCCACATCTAACATCCCAATATATGCGTTGCAAATTTACAATTTTCCTCAAAGAAGTCCTACAAAAAGGCCTCCACGCGATAGATTATTGGTGCAGGTATTTTTACTATCCATTTCTCTCTACATTAATTTTCTACATTGTATATATGTTTTAACCAACTTTTACCTTCATATTATATTCAGATACGAATGGAAACATAGAGGATCCACACACATTCATGGCTTCCTCTGGTTGCAAATTGCACCAAATATGGACTATACTGACTGGAACAATGCATTACAAGTTGTTGATGCACAGAAGTATTTTGATAACTATGTAACTCCCTGGAATCCACAACAGCCAGAACATCGAAATCTTGCACTTCACCAATCAACAATTCATAACCCATGTCTTCTTGACACAACATCAATATTCAGCTCGACCCAGTCTGAAGACTATGCAGAGTTCGTCAATTGGATTCAACATCATACAAATTGTCATGAATCTTCTTGTCTTCACAAGAAAGACAATGTTCTTAGCTGTCGGTATGGAGTACGTGGGAGTTAAACTCCACATCTTCGCTTTTCATTGATGATAAAGGTCATAAAACCTACGTCCCTCCTTGCAATGATGAAAGATTGAATATTCATAATGCTGATCTCCTTTCTATCTGGAGAGAAAATGTTTATTGTCAACCAGTTCTATCTCGTCATGTTGTGTTAAACTATACTTCAAAGTATGCAGCAAAAGCAAAAACAAGATATGAGAGCTACCAACAAATGCTATCATGACTTTCACAAAGTGCCACTCTAGAAGCACCTACTGTTGCTGTTATCCAGAAACTCCTTATGGAAACCATTGCATATAGAGATATCAGAGTGCAAGAAATATGTCATATGTTACAAAAGCTACCTCTCTCTCTCTGCAGTCGTACATTTGTTTCTTTGAATATTAACAAGATAGTTTTCAAACATGTTTCTCAAGATACTGAGAATCCCCTTTCGACACCAAACTTTATCCTTGCATACATGAACAAACCTATTTCATTGGAATCACTCCCCCTCCTTGAAGCTAGACGCTCTTGGTCATTTTCTACCCATCGAAAAAAAAAACCAATGGAAACACATGTTCCCTCCAATGATTGTACATGTCTTGCCACGATACAATGTCATTCCTTCCTCTAATGATCCTTCTTATGCCACTTTTTTTGTAGTGAATTACTATTGTATTTCCAATTTCGCAGACTCCCCAATGATATTGGTTCAATTGATGCAAAAATAATTGCACACTGGGAAAAAAACAAAGGTACATATACACCATGGCATGTCTACCGAGAAATTGAAAACCCACAAACCCCACATACTGAAGATCAATCTACCTCTGACACCCCTCTTGATTCCATGCAGATGAATGAATGAAAAATCCTATCTCAACTCCACTCGGATTACAATATTGAAGTTGATGACCTCGACATGATTGGCTACCGCGACTTCGATGCCAACCAAAATTGGTCACATACTTCTATCCCTATCCACTTGCAAGAAACTGCCATAAATTTCATTGAATTCAACCGCTCAAATATTCAAAACCAACATCATTATTTCTCCAACCTTCCCCAAGATCACACATTATCTCCTACCTAAAACATAGCTTTTACCACTATTTTTTCTCACTTGAAAACCCCTTCACCAAAACCCCCATGCAGAATCATCATACAAGGAACAATTGGGACAGGAAAATCCCATTTGATTAAATGTTTGCATCATGCATTTGTGGAAAACTCACCAACAAACAAAAACCCTTTGTTGTTACTTGCACCAACCGACGTTATAGCTTTCAACATAAATTCCCTCACAATCCATTATGCCCTTCATGTCCCTATCCAATCAATGCATCCTCTTGAAGGCCAGCCACTCCTACAACTACAAGAGCAACTCCATCATGTAGAATACATCCTCATTGATGAAATGAGCTTCATCAGTCCAAAAATTCTTTCTCGCATTCATGATCGTCTAAGAGAGGCATTTCCCCTTCATTGAAATGCACCATTTGGTAATCGATCGATTATCCTTGTCGGAGATTTAGTCCAGTTACCACCTGTAAAAGAAATTTCTCTATACGCTAGGACATCATGTGGCACTGCACTTTGGTGCAACTTTGACACATTCATAAAACTTTCAACCGTTTTTCGCCAACAAGGAGCTAACCCGTCCCAGGTTGCCTTCCGAAAAATACTCACAAATCTCAAAAATGGAATATCTACTCTTGAAGATTAGCAACTGCTAATGTCAAGGACAAATTCCTCTCTTAAGCATGAAGAGCAATGCACATTTGAAGAATCCATGCACCTATATGCAACGAACAACTCAATTGTCTTGCATAATAAAAAAATTCTTAAAAATTTGAGCATTCCAATCGCGCTTTTCTCTGAAGAACAACAAAGGCAACAAACTTCTACTACAACAGAAGATGAGAATTTGCCTGCAAAAGTGCTCTTATGCAATGAAAAAAAAGTTATGCTCACCAGCAACTTGTGGGTAAATGTAGCCCTTGTCAATGGCGCACTTGGGAAAGTCATTTCAATATTTTATTTAATTGACTCAAAGCCCCCAAAATTACCATCCTTTGTGGTCGTCAACTTTAGCCAATACAAAGGAACACCATAGGACATTTCACACCCAACATATGTACCTATTTCTCCCATCACAAGGGGTACATGCCATCAGATACCACTTTGAATGGCATGGGATTTAATGGTACTCAGGTCACAAGGAATAACATTATACAAAGCAACAATAGACATCAGCACCAAAGAAAGACAAGGGCTAACATTCACTGCAATTTCAATATTGCAGTCATTGGCAGACATTCCAATCAATCCATCATTTCCATTCTCACGCATTGCACACATGCACAAGAATCCATATCTTAAGCGTAGGCAGCAAGAGAAATCATTGCTTGAATCAAAATATATGCAAGAGATAGCCAATCGTACACTCCATCTTCCAGATTTACCCACATGGTAAACACCACTTACTACTTAACCAAATTTCACATACATTTGCTTGCTATTACATTTAACCTCATATTATTTTATATTAGTTTAAAAAATCGTTTATTTTATTTCAAATTTTCAAACAAGATGTTTTCAACAAAGAACTGTAAGGTCTAACATTCACTGCAATTGCAAGGGTGGTTGAGTAGAAAGAGGAATCACTACTAGCATAAAAATATATACAAGAGAATGCACTCTAGCCAATCGTACACCCTATCTTCCATATTTACCCACATGATAAACACCACTTGCTACTTAACCAAATTTCACATACATTTTCTTTCTATTCAATTTAACCTCATATTGTTTTATACTTATTCAAAAATATATATATTTTACTTCATTTCTTAAAAAATATGTTTTCAGCAAACACATCCATTGTCATTTACTATTTATTTTTTTTGATGGCCAAAAGGCATGGATACAGGTTACTTACGCATGCTATATGAGTATTTCCAAGAAATTTAGCAACAGGAACTTACCTTACAAGATATGAAAGCAAGGATCTTGCCCTGAAAATCATTGCCTCATTACTGTTTGCGTCCAACTATTGAATTGTTACAGAAGATAAGAAAAATACTAAAAAAACAATTCACTTCCATGAAAGGGATGCACACAGGAAAATGTGGAATCAATTGTAGGAACAAATCTCACACTTTGGCACCACAATAAACATTAATTAGTGTTGTCGATGCCATGCCCCATCATGCATATATGGTTAGCTACTCGTTGTCTCTTATATTTATATGTCATAGAATTCTTTTATTGTATATATGTGTAGATGTCATAGAATACTTTTATTGTATATATGTTTAGTTATTAACTACCAAACACGTCTCTATGTATAGACCATCTGTAAAATTTCAAGAAAGAAATTGCATAGCATGTACAATATTGTTTCCACTTTTATGATAATACTCATCAACATTGTATATGATTCAAATTTCATTTTTTCATCATTGTATATAATTACTTGGTAATGTTTTTACTTTTAAATATATCACTTAAAGACGTTTTTGGGACGACTTCATCAACCAAAATGCTCAATTACGCCTTTGTTTTTAGATAATAATATATTATTAATTTTCTAAAACAGATAATGCTAAAACTCTTGTAGTTCTGGTTTGTTTCAACCCATTAATATCCTTGCCCTTCTTTGCTCATTTGAAAAATTTTAGGAGCCAAACTGAGGCTTTCTAGCTTCACTAGATTTCTATGCATGCTCATGCACGCTATACTTGCTATCAGTGTCACCAGTAATTCCCACATGAACATGATCCACCCTTCAATTGCTAGAAATGGTTAACATCCCTTAAATAAGTTCTCTCTCGAAAATCTTGAAGATGAATTTAGTGGCATTGTGGCAGTTGCCACAGACTCAAGGTATTTCATGATATTAATAGGCGTAGCACTGAGCAAGGCTTGCATTTATAAGGCCATAATCTATGGCTGGATTTTCACTATGATTATGTAACATGTCTTCCTTTGCCTCTTCCTCCGCATCATCTAATACAAAATTTGTGTTCGGGACATACACTCCTTCCTCCATCTGCTTATCCAAGTTGTTCAACACTGCATATATTTTCTCAGATTGAGGGTGTCACTTGTCTCCCACAATGAATGCATGCACTTTGTTTTTTACCTCAACTAGGTTGCAGCCTGGCATGTTTTTAATGCCTTGGTTTTTCAGCAGTGCCTGCACCTTTGAAACATTATCCCACCTGCCATTTGCAGCATAAATATTTGACATGGGTGCATAATATCCATATTTTCTAGATTGCAGTTCAAATCTCGAATCAAGTCTTCTTGATCTTGAAGTTTCTACCTAATGCACTCTTCCCCTACTTCCACAAAGATTATTGATTTCTAGGCTTGTCCAGCTGGGTATTCATCCTAATAATTTGTTTTCTTGTTGGTTTTAGTTCTTTTTCATATATGTGCTTCCAATCTCTTCAAAATGTCTCCATTCTTCCAAATCAATAATAAAATATGAGAGGATGTCCAAACCCCCTAACTATAACAACCATGGGCAAGACACGGGACTGATATGCAGTATCACTATCAAAATCATCATTGAAATTGAAAGGGTCAATTCAATCATTAATGATATCCTCAAGGAAGTGATCAGAGAGCTAAGGGGACCCAACTATAAGATCATATCCCTTACCACAAACTCCCAGCCACATGATAGATAGCCACTAAACAGGCTATTAATTCCCATCCCTCGAGAGACCATTTTACCGTAATCCCAACAAAAAAGGTCTCCCTCAAAGGTACAAAATTATATACCTGAACACACTATGCAAAATAATAAAATGCATCCAACAGAATATATATGCATGGATTAAGATAAATTCATGGCAACTAAATGCCCATGACTAGATTTAAACATAATCTCTCTCTCACACACACATATTTCCATATCCATAAACAAAATTCAATTGCAAATTCATAAATAGAAAGACAAAACACTTGTCTTTAATGAAAAATAAACCAACAAACTAGTTGTACACAAGCAATTTTGAACCCAATTATATGCAGCTCGGCTAGATGCCACCCCTAGGCCATACTATGAAAACACCAAGGTGAGGGAACCAAGTTATGGGTTTCTCCTTCACTCATCCCAAAGAAATTTCTCTCATGGCTTAGTCAATCTACTCACTCCAAGGCACTGCAAGCATCTCGTTAACCATTAAGTAGCTATGGCACTCTCTTCATTGTCTTACACAAGGAAGATCTTCCCTTTCTCTGCTCAACTATCACTTAGGGATATTATTCCCTTTTAGTGCTCTTCAGCATAAGCGGAGAAATCCAATCTACTAAATGCCTTATAGGAATAACCTTGAAGAATATTACTTGGCTATCAAGCACCAATGAGCAGCAATAACCAGAGGGTGAAGGCTTCATGACTTACCTGACAACCATTTCTCATCTAAGGTCTACAAAATCCCCTTTGCAGAGTTAAGTTGGACAATTTCCAAATTGGTTGATTGGTTATCCAAGGAAAACACAACATGAGAAATGTTTAATTTCAACACGAGAGAAAATAAAAAAATGAAATAGAGTGAAAGAGTTGAGGTT
The DNA here is from genome assembly GCA_000404065.3 of Pinus taeda. Taxonomy (NCBI): domain Eukaryota; kingdom Viridiplantae; phylum Streptophyta; class Pinopsida; order Pinales; family Pinaceae; genus Pinus; species Pinus taeda. The sequence continues at coordinate 13,811 of APFE031616074.1, forward strand.
ATGATAGTTGACTCTTGACTTTGCTTCTGATGGTTGAATGAAGTACTGTTGTGCTTCCCTATGATGATTGTACTCAACCTATGGTCAAATAACTACTTAAGTAAACTTCCCCACCAACCTATGCATGCATTCAACAATTAGCTTTAGAAGACAAGGAGGCAGTTGGGTTCACTTTAAAACATATGATGGAAAAAAGACGAGTTCATAGGCTTAAACTTGGAAATAGTAGGATACTTTCCCGTAGAGCCCCTTCTCTCTTCCCCTCTAGTAGAATTATATCCCCTTTTGTGCTCTCCTTGCCATATTGGATCATAATATATTATATTTCAACATCAATATTGACATAACTTGAGTTCACCATGGCAATCCTACCACACAATTTGTAGATATATATTTACGTCATCTACATACTTAGCCAATCATTAATCAAGCCTTGCGCTTGAGCTCCACATTAAGAATCCATACAAACATATCAAATCATTTGTACACGGGATCATTTATTGAAGTTTTTATGGCTTGACTCCCATCACTATAACCACATACAAATTATATATAATATGATCAAATACATTCCAGTCGTCAAAACCATGGTATTATGAGGTTCAACAACAAAAGATACCTTATTCTAATGTAAAAATCGGTCTCCTGACATATATGTTGAAAGAAAGATCTGTCAATAGTTGATAGACACGAAAGAAAAAAGTGTCAATAGATCATAGACAGTTGTAGCATGACATTAAGGGGTGACTCCAATTTGAGATGGGTAGGAACTTATGCCACTTACTGTCTCAAAGTTTTGGAACAACAAACATAAAAACAAAAAGGCACATGCCTTCTTTATGTTTTCATGAAATTGAACCAGCTTGCACAACTTGATGCAATTATGGTGTTTGTAAGAGACAAGATGGTAAAGCAATTGCTTTCAAAGCTGACAAAAACAATCAGGTTAGCGAAAAAAACTTTGGGAAAGTTAGGACTGCAATAAATTATCTTGGGTATAATATGAAATCTAAATTTTGGATATCACTTCACTAATAACCCCTGTTATCATTACATTCGTTGCAAGAGGAATGAATATTGATTCTATCCATTTTATGGTTGCTTACATGTTAACCATACCAAGAAACCATGTATGTTCTGATGGAGGAAGGACGCCAGTAAATCTGCTTAGAAGTTTTTGTTATTAAGGATGACAAGGGAAACATAAATAAAACTTTTAGGTGGGTAGAAAAGATAATGAAACAGGCAAGTCAAGGTTTAAACTTTCAATAGGCATGGATCCTTGGAATTTGGATATAGATACAATAGAGATTTTAATATTTTGTGACAACAATCCAATCAATGTACCAAATTGCCAATGTACCACTACCAGAAACTCATAGAAATTTGGAAATGCCTTTAAAACCTCTTGGAAACCCCCAACTGACCATGAGGGGCAAAAAACTTAATCCATGGAAGGGGGAGGGAGGGCAGTTGCATTTGTAGGTGGTTCCATTTCCAAAACTAGTACATGTTTTCTCATTTCATGCAGCTTAGATACAAAGCAATGGCGACAACACCATTGCAAGAAATCAATAGAGTTGATGCTTCAAAATAGCCTTTTCATTTTCAATGACTACAATTTGTTTGGTTTCAACAACTTCAATATGCAATAGACTAAAAAGGTAGCATTTCCAGCATCAACAATATCCACAACCACAAAAGCATATCTTGCATCATGTTCAGAATGTGCAGCAGCTGCAATCACAGATTCATCTTCTCCCATATATTCTCTTTGTTACAAAAGAAAGTGAGAAAACATATATTTTCATTTGGTTGTTGTAGTTTATTACATTATGAAAAACTGCATTTTACTGTAAATGTTGTTATACTTTAGTGTCATGTGGAGGCCATAAACATAACCTCTTTTATGTTTAATGGTTTCCTTAAATAATTCTATGCAAGTATTGTGACTTTGAGTTTTTATATTATTAGAAAGCTGCTGACTAGAATGTGCAACAGTTGCAATCGCAGATTCATCTTCTCCCATATATTCTCTTTGTTACAAAAGAAAGTGATAAAAAATATCTTTTCATTTAGTTGTTGTAGTTTCTTACATTATGGCAAACTGCATTTTACTGTAAATGTTCCTATGCTTTAGTGCCATGTGGAGGCCATAAACTGAACCTCTTTTATGTTTAATGGTTTCCTTAAATAATTCTATGCAAGTACTGTGACTTTGAGTTTTTATATTTATTAGAAAGCTGCTGACTTTATCTAGAAGCAGATCGTGTATGAATTTTTAATCTCTTACTGTACATTGTCTTTTTAAAATTGAAGAGATTTTTGAATTAAAAATGTTGGCTTTATGGTGAGTTCCTAATAGTATCCTTACTCCCTCCTTTCTCACCCTAAAACTAACATTGTTGATTATTTGGTGTTATGCCTTTTGACCTTCATTCAACATTGAAGTGAAGCCAAATTTTTCGACCCTTCATCTTCCGCTCTTATAACTGTGCCTTGAGAGATGTGCACTAACCAATTGTACTTTTTAATCTTCTACAAAAATTCAACAATTCCAACTTCATAATTCTATCAACCTCTCTTTGTACCTTTTGGGACAATTTCTAGTAAATAAATATGTTGATTTTATATAACTAGCATAGTGTGGCTGATATATTTCCGTAAGTGGCATATACGAAAATACTACAATGTCTTTACGCACAATAATGATGAGAACCACCTAATCAAATCTATTTCATTGTAAATGATGAGAGCCACCTAATCAAAGGTATTTCATTGTAATCTAGCTAATGTAACACCTCAGGTTACTTTATTTTTAATTTCCATCTTTTACAAACATTTTAATTGCGAAGCAAATACATCTCATTGAAGTTAACAGGTTATTTTGTTAGTTAAGAATCTAAGGAATTAGAAATTAATTTTAATTCTTATTTAAAATAAATGATTAATAATTTACGAGAATATGTGCTATTTGAGGAAAAGAAAGTTGAGGGGGACCACAAGAGTGCCTAATCCCCAAGAAACAATTGGGGGAAACACCTACCCTATACTCCAAGGGAATTTCTTTAAAGAAAGGATCCAAGGAAGAGGAGGGGGTTGGTGTTTTTCTTTTGTAGAAAGTTAAGAATGGAAAATTAGGTTGAGGCTATGTGCTCCCCAAGAGCTCAGTTCTTAATCTGGTAAAGACCAGTGGAAAAGCTCATCCTCTATAAGATTATTCAGGCTAATTCCAAGAAGACTCTGAGTGCCTAGATTAAGCTTGAAAGGAAGCTCTTGACTATTTTGGGAGTAAGGAGAGTTCGGGGGGAGAACCGTGAGAAGACCATTCTTTTTGGCAGGGAGGTGTGGTCATAGCCCAGGAGATTTCTTCAGTAAAATGCAGATAAGTACTCTGAGCACATATTACAATTTTGTTAATCGATAATTTTTAGAATAATGAAATCAGAGAAAAGGAAAACTTGCTATAGTAGAAAGCATTGAAACAAACTTTTGAAGAGTTAAGAGATTAAGTAGTTTTTAGATTTACCAGTTTATGGTATAGGGAGATAATTGTGTGGGAACAGAGTATGAGAACTCCTCATAATAAAATCTAACCTATCTTTCTATTACTTGTACAATGTTGATTATTTTATGTGTAGATCAGTGATTATGCAATAACATTTCTCTATTGTGATAATTTATTGATTATATGATAAGATTGAATTTATTTCCTTAAATTCGTTACGAGTGCTAAAGACAAGTGAACTAAACCCTAACAGTTCTTTTTAGTAAACATTGTAATTATGAAATTCTTTAAACAAGACTAATGGGTTTTAGGAAACACATTCTTTGTACCAACGAATAAAGAGTTAATGGTACCAACACAGATATTATAAAACACTATATTATGAATGTAATAATGATTTCTTACAAAATGAAATATAATAGAACTTTAGTAACGGTAAAATGCTAAGCAAAAGTGATAAACAGTAGGCATTGGCTACTCAGGGTAGCGATATTGTGTTAGAAAACATGATAATGCATCCTCGGTGGAACGATTCAAATAAAACAGACATAGAAAACCTTAAGAGAGGAACCTTAATATTAAGGTTGTCATACATTGAATAATAAGTCTATAAAATGGAAACAGGGTCGCCATAGGGTCGTTTCGTTGAATTATGGATGTGCTGCTTCACTATTAAAAATACAAAAACAAGGAAATTACATTGAAACAAATTGTTCCAAATCTCATGAGAAAAATAAAGAAAATTCCTATGAGTTTAAAAAGAAGCGTAGACATAATGTAATCCCTATTTAATAGGAATCCATAGTACAGAGCTACATTTTAAATTACTAACTAAATTGGGAAAACTATAAATTCGATGATTAAATCATCTAAATCCATCTTCGGAAAACCATTAAGGGTTGAGCAGCATAAACATAGTAATTGGTAAACAAGAACATCATTATAAAACCTTGGAGTGTAAACAACCGTCACCCAGGTATATATACATAGATACATAAATTAATTTAACAAAGGTCTCTAAGTGACCAGAACGAGAAGCGAAAAATAGAGTAATTAAACAATATAGTGCCAAGACACATATATATCTAGCATCAACCTTGAGGGTCATCAAGACTAGAAATCAAGTAGAAAACAACAATTTATGCAAGGACCCTGTCTAGGGAAAAATATCCGAATGGATAGTAGTAAACCCTTAAGGGTTTTTAGACACCAAACTTATCAAACTTCCCAAAAATAAAAACAGGTTTGGCCAACCTGTGTAGTGGGGCAGAGGTGAAGGGTGGTACCTTGAAGGTTGTCCTCTAGAGAGCCGCATGGGAACTCGACTCCTCCCCTGCATCAAAACCATTTACTCTTAGTCGCGTTCATATATATTTATAATAGACAAAATAAATATTAGTCGAGCAAAAACTACACCAGGAAGAACTTACCTGGGCCAGCTACCTGCGATGGAGGGTCCTTTCACTAGGTAGAACTTCTCCAAGGGAAGAACCTACAACAGGAGCAATGCTCGAACCCGGAGAACCATCCAAATGGCAAAAGAGATAACTGGTTGATGGTGTGAGCTACCTCTGAGCAGAATAAAGAGAAGAAGTGGTGGTTATCATCATCTGCAGTAGCAAAACCAGGCTATCAAGGAGGAATGAAGCCATGCTACAAAGAGATTACCCTTCACCTATGAACCGGTGTAATCTATGATAGATGAAATACTCCATTTTACCTAAGCATGGTCATAATAATGGTCTAGTAAGAACTGCAATGGAGGGATGAGCAGAGCTAGCCTCTCTGCGGAAGCAATGGAACAAATGACAATAAAATTCGAAACCTGGTGGGTAGCTACTTATCCAAAGAAAACAAATCCAATTCGTTGAGAGTTTCTTTCTCAAATCAATGGTGGAAGGACTTCCATGTGGACTGTTAAGATCGTGGACAGTGGAGGTTGGTATCTCAGGATCGATAACCATCCAAAACCAGAGTGAGGGTTAGAGCCGCGGATTTATAAAACTTTAACCAGTGCATTTATGAACCAAACCACCAAGTGGTAGCCAAATTCCAGAAACATCTATGTATAAAGATCATTAACACTAAGTGAGACAGGAAGGTAAGGTTAGGTACTCACGTACCTTTAATAAATGATGACACATTAATTGAATAAACGATATTACATAATAAATAGATAAAAATTATTGTGTTAAGTGAGGGTTGATGTGTTACAAGTGGTATCAGAGCTCAAGTTTCAACTCTATGGCCTTCTGGAAAATACCATTAACAAAACATTTTTATTTCACAGAGGTGAGAAAAGCATGCACAGAGGAGCGTCATATACACCATCACGAAGAGTGGCCACCAGAACGGAGTTTACATCACATATGGGAACTAACCCTGAGGTATGGGTGCAGTTAGGAGAAGGCATGCACAATAATACATATGCAATGCTACTAGAGACTGTGAAACAACTACGAGTTGAAATGGAAAATCTGAGGGAAGATAAGGAAATATTAGGACTTGAACAAGAAATAATATTGAAGAGACTTTCTGACAAACAAAACCAAAGGAATCCAACTCCTAGTCAGGAGGAGGAGAATAGAAACGAAGAACACCAACAATGAGAAAAATATTTCGAGTTAGAGAATAAAGAAGGGTCAAAAAATGTATCAAGTGGTAAAGGTAATAAGAGACAAAAGACTGAATTACTGGGAGAATTTAAAAATATCAAACCCTTGATGTATGATGGAGACAAAGAAGAAATTTTTGAAGCCTGGCTAATTAACATGAACAAGTACTTTTAGATCTATGAATACGAAGATAATTTAAAATCCAGACTTGCTATTTTCCAGCTACAAGGAAAAGCTACCTTGTGGTGGGAGGAAGTTAAAATGGTATGGGGGTTGGATGAACAAGAAGTTACATGGGAGCAGTTTGAAAAGTATTTTAAGGACAAATATCTTATTGAATGATTTTATGACAAGAAAGCCAAAGAATTCCATGATCTTAGATTGGGGCAGCAAACTATGGATGCGTTTGTGACCAAACTCACATCGCTATTAAGATACGTACCTTATATACATGAGGAAAAATCTAAAGTGCAGTGATTTGTTAGCAGTTTACAAGATTTTATGAAGCAGAGAATAGAGTTTGACAGTCCAAAAACCATGGATGAAGCTATACTAAAGGCTAGAATCTGCTATCAGCAAATGAAACAAAAAGGAGAAGGTAACAAAGGCTGGATGGAAAAAAAAGGATAGAAGAATACATACAATCCTAAAAATGCAAAACCTAGAAATCCCATAAATATGTTTAGAAAAACTTAGAATGGAACGTCGAGGAAAAATCAGGTGAAACCAAGAAAACCGATTGAGAGTCAAGCTACAGAAGCCTCCATCAAACTTGAGGGCAACCGATAGTAGAGTTTGTCGCTACAATGTTGTGGTTGTGGGGGACCCCATTATTACAATACATTCCCTCACCGTACTAGAGCAGGAAAAGTGGAAAACATTCAGGAAGCTTCTACAGTTGAAGTTTTGGCCTGAAGCATCCCACGAATAAATGCAGCCTTGGAGGATAACCAAGCCGAGTATCAACCTTCTATGGTGGAGTTTGAAGGTATAATTGCTAATCATCCTGTATCCATTCTACTTGACCCAGGAGAAAGTTTAAGCTATGTTAGTCCTAATATATTTGAATTATGTCACTTAAAATCTACCAAGTTTAAAACCCCTTGGTTGACCCATCTAGCCACTGGGGTCAAGCGTAGGGTTTCTTCTAAGGTAGAAAACTATCTGTTAGAAATAGTTGGGCAGCTAGTAATGATAAATTTAAATATGTTACCCTTAGGGTCCTATGATGTATTGATAGGAATGGACTGGTTAGAAAAACATTGGTCAGTTGTTAACTGTAAGGATAAGTCGATAAACTACCTCTCAAAGGGAGGGGTTAGACAAGAAATTTATGGAATTCAAAAAAAATTTAAACTACATCCTATTACTGCCCACCAATTAAGTAAATGTATCCGAAAAGGTTGTCAAGTGTACGTTGTACAAGTTGGTTACACCAATTCCAAAGACAAAACAACCACCTTCAGAGATATAGCTGTTATTCAGGAATTTGCAGACATTTTTCCTAAGGAGATACCAGGATTACCACCAAAAAGAGATATTAACTTTACCATAGAATTGATACTAGGAACTACTCTGGTATTAAAAGATCCTTATCAAATGAGCATACTTGAGTTAACTGAACTCAAGATGCAATTGCAGGAACTGTTGGATAAAGGGTACATTCGCCCAAGTGTGTCACCTTGGGGGGCACCTATGTTATTTGTAAGAAAAAAGGACGGCACCCTATGACTGTGTATTGATTATAGACAACTTAATAAGTTGTCTATAAAAAATAACTACCCATCGCCAAGAATAGATTATTTGTTTGACCAAGTGAAGGGAGCCACTATCTTCTCCAAAATAGACCTACGGTTAGGTTATCATAAGATGAGATTAAAAGAAGAAGATGTTTGCAAGACAACGTTTAGAACATGTTACGGGAATTACAAATTCATTGTATTTCCTTTCAGCCTCACTAATGCACTAGAAACGTTTATGAATCTGATGAATGGCATTTTTCATCCTTATTTGGATAAATTTGTTCTAATATTCATTGATCATATATTGATTTACTCTAAAAACTTGAAAGGACACCAAGAACACCTTTGAATAGTACTTCAAGTCCTAATGGAAAATCAATTGTATGCTAAATATAGTAAATGCGAATTTTATAAAAATCAAATTCAGTATTTAGGCCACATTATATCCTCAGAGGGTATAGTAGTAAATCCGGAGAAGATCAGAACCATCATGAATTGGACAATTCCAAAAAATGTAACCGATATCAGATCTTTCATGGGCTTGGATGGTTATTACCAATGATTTATAAAAGGGTTTTCAAAAATTTCATACCCTATCACTTCTCTACAAAAAAAGGGAAAAGTCGTTTGCTGGACAGAGGAATGTCAGCACAGCTTTGAACTACTGAGACAATTACTAACCACGGCCCTTGTTTTAGGAATAGCGGACCCAGAGAAGGAATTGATGGTATGTATAGATGATTGTCAAGAAGGTTGGAGGTGTGTTGATGCAGGAAGGGAGAGTGATAGCCTATGAATCTCAAAAAGTTAAAGATCACTAGCAAAGATATTCGGCTTATGACCTAGAATTAACAGTTGTGGTCCAAGCCTTGAAAATGTGGTGGCACTTCCTATTGGGGAAGAAATTCCTTCTAATTAGAGATCACGGTAGTTTTACCTATTTCTTCAAACAACCAAACTTAAATCCTGGAAGACAAGATGGACAAACTTCCTAAGCAAATTTGATTTTGATATTAAGCATTTGAAGGGGAAGGAGAACCGTGTGGCGAGTGCTTTAAGCCGGAAGGTGCATCACATCTATGAGATCTCATTCAATAAGGTGGAAAGTAAGCTTTTAAGTCAAATTACAGAAGCAATGATGAAGGATCCTAATTATGATTTTCTTTGGTGGCAAGCTAAGAAAACAGTAAGAAGAGTGACCATGGTATAAACTGTGATCAAATGTTGACTTTTAGAGGGAGAATCTTTGTGCCAAATCAAAAAGCTATAAAACAATACATGTTGGAAAAATTTCATAGAAGCTCGTATATGGCACATCCAAGCTATCAAAAATTGTTTTCAGCAATCAAAAATAATTATTTTTGGCGTGGGATGAGAAAATATATTGTAGACTATCTGGCTAAATGTTTAGAGTGTTAGCAAGTTAAAGCAGAATGCCAACACCCCGCTGGTCTACTACACCCACTCCCTATTCCTGAATGGAAATGGGACACAATTACATTGGATTTCATAACTAGACTTCCTAGAACCAAAAGACAAAACAATTCCATTATGGTGGTAGTGGACAAATTAAGAAAAACAACCCATTTTATTCTTGTTAAGTCTAGTTATAAAACAATGGAAATTGTTGATATATTCATGAAGGAAAATTTTAAATTACATGGGTTACCCAAAGTAGTAATATTTGATAAATATTTTAAGTTCACCTATGATTTTTGGAAAGCTTTATTTATAGGTTTGGGAACTCATATTCAGTTCAGCACTGGATGGGCAGACTAAACGAGTGAACCAAGTGTTAGAAGGCATTCTTTGAATGTACGCAATGCAGTAACCTAATAAATGGGAGGAATACCTCCACTTAGTAGAATTTTCCTATAATAACAACTACCATGAATCCCTCAAAATGATTCCCTTCGAAGTATTGTACGGGAACAAGTTCCAAACTCCGACAAACTTGAGTAATCCGAGGATAAATTGATTTTAGGACCTGACGTGTTGACAAAAATGGAACAGACAATCAAGAAGGTGCACTAGAATTTAAAAGTACCTAGGATAGGCAGAAAGTATATGCTGATAATAAAAGAACCTATCATCAGTTTGGAGTGGGGGAGCATGTATACGTAAGAATAAAGCCTAGAAAAATCTCTTTAAAATGGGGGGGCTGTACAAATTTAGCTCCCCGTTACTGTGGACCTTTTCAAATTTTGGAAAGAGATGGTCTGTAGCTTATCAGCTTGCTCTTCCAGGTCACCTACGAATTCATAATGTGTTCTGTGTGTCATTACTTAAAA
>APFE031616074.1:24160-43117 GCA_000404065.3 Pinus taeda
AGAGAGAGAGAGATGACCCCAGGCATGTAGTTAAATGATTGATTTAAAAAAAAAATTGTATGATGAATGCGGGTAGAACTAGACGAAGAATTCCTGGCCGAACCCCTACGTATTCTAGAACGAAGAGATATAATGCTCGAAAGTGAGCTATCATCCAAGTTAAAGTGAAATGGAAGCACTTTGGCCCAGATGAAGCTACTTGGGAACATGAAGGCTTTATGTGACAAGCTTATATGGCTTTTCTTTGGTACTGGGAGAACACCAAGGATGGTGTTGCACATAAGGGGGGGAGTTGTAACACCCCCGGTTACTTTATGTTTAATTTTCGTCTTTTACAAAAATTTTAATTGTTAAGAAAATACCTCTTATGGAGGTTAACAGGTTATTTTGTAAGTTAATAACCTAAGGAGTTAGAAATTACTTTTAATTCTTATTTAAAAGAAATGATTAAGAATTTACCAGAATATGTGCTATCTAAGGAAAAGAAAGTTGAGGGGGACCACAAGAGTGCCCAACTCCCAAGAAACAATTGGAGGAAACAATTACCCCATACTCCAAGGGACTTTCTTTAAAGAAATGATCCAAGGAAGTGGAGGGGTTTGGTGTTTTTATTTTGCAAAAAGTTAAGAATGGAGAATTGGGTTGAGGCTGTGTGCTACCCAAGAGCTCAGTTACTGATTTGGTAAAGACCAGTGGAAAAGCTCATCCTATAAGATTATTCAGGTTGAGTCCAGGAAGACTCTGAGTGCCTATATTAAGCTTGAAAGGAATCACTTGGCTGTTTTGGGAGTTGGGAGATCTTGGGGGGAGAACGGTGAGCATACCGTTCTCGTTGGCAGGGAGGTGTGGTTGTAGCCTGGGAGATTTATTTCGTAAAATGCAAATAAGTACTCTGAGCACATATTACAATTTTGTTAACCGATAATTTTTAGAATAATGAAATCAGAGAAAAGGAAAAATCGCTACTGTAGAAAGCATTGAAACAGAGTTTTGAACAGTTAAGAGATTAAGTAGTTTTTAGATTTACTAGTTTATGGTATAGGGAGATAATTGTCTGGGAACATAGTATGAGAACTCCTCATAATAAAATATAACCTATCTTTATATTACTTGTACAATGTTGATTCTTTTATGTGTAGATCAATGATTATGCAATAACATTTCTTTGTTGTGATAATTTATTGATTATATGACAAGATTGAAATTATTTCCTTAAAGTCGTGACCAGTGCTAGAGACAAGTGAAATAAACCCTGACAGTTCTTTTTAGTAAACATTGTAATTATGAAATTCTTTAAACAAGACTAATGGGTTTTAGGAAACGATTCTTTATACCAATAAATAAAGAGTTACTGATACCAACATATATATTATACAGTAGTATATTATGAATGTAATAATGATTTCTTACAGAAGGAAATATAACAGAAATTTAGTAACAGTAAAAATCTAAGCAAAAGCGATAAATAGTAGGCATTGGCTACTTAGGGTAATGATATTGTCTTAGAAAACATCATAATGCATCCTCGGTGGAATGATTCAAATAAAATAGACATAACGAATCTTAAGAGAGAAATGTTAATATTAACACTATCATACATTGAATAATCAGTCTATAAAATGGAAACATGGTAGCCATAGGGTCGTTCCATTGAATTATGGATGTGCTGCTTCACTATTAAAAATACAGAAACGAGGAAATGACATTGAAACAAATTGTTCCAGATCTCATGAGGAAAATAAAGAAAATGCCTACGAATTTAAAAAGAAGTGTAGACAGAATGCAATCCCTAATTGACAGGAAGCCATAGTACAGGGCTACATTTTAAATTACTACCCAATTTGAGAAAACTATAAATTCGATGATTAAAACATCTAAATCCATCTTCGGCAAGCCATTAAGAACTGAACAACATAAACACGACAATTGGGAAGAAATACCATCATTATCAAACCTTGGAGTGTAAACAACCGTCACCCAGGTATATATACATAGATACATAAATTAATTTAACAACAGTCTCTCAGTGACTAGAACAAGAAGCGACAGATAGATTAATTAAATAATACAGTGCCGAGACACATATATATCTAGCATCAACCCTGAGGGTCATCAAGACAAACAATCAAGTAGAAAACAACAATTTATACAACGACCCTATCTAGGGAAAAATATCCGAATGGATAGGAGTAAACCCTTAAGGTTTTTTAGACAGTAAACTTATCGAACTTCCCAAAAATAAAAAGAGGTTCATCCAACCTATGTAGTGGCGCAGAGATGAAGGGTGATATGCTAAAGGTTGTCCTTCGGAGAGCCACATGGGAACCGGACTCCTCCCCTGCATCAAAACCATTTACTCTTAGTCATGTTCATATATATTTATAACAAACAAAATAAATACTAGCCAAGCTAAAAAGACATTTGGAAGAAATTACCTGGGCCAGATGCCTACGATGGAGGGTCCTTTCTTTGGGTAGAGCTTCTCCAGGGGAAGAACCTACAACAAAAACAATGATTGGATCCGAAGAAACATCCAAATGGTAGAAGAGGTAATTGGTTGATGGCGTGAGCTGCCTCTACGCAGAATAAAGAGAGGAAGTGGTGGCCATCATCGTTTGCAGTAGCAAAACTAGGCTATCAAGGAGGAATGAAGCCACATTACAAAGAGAATACCCTTTACCTATGAATCGATGTAATCTATGATAGTTGAAATACTCCATTTTACCTGAGCATGGTCGTAACAATGGTTTGGTAAGAACTGCAACAGAGGGTTGAGCGGAGCTAGCCTCTCTACAGAAGCAATGGAACAAATGACAGTAGAACTCGAATACTCGGTGGGTAGGTACAATTATCCAAAGAAACCAAATCCAATTTGTTGAGAGTTTCTTTCCCAAATCGACGGTGGTAGGACTTCCATGCAAACTGTTGAGATCATGGATGGATGAAGGTTGGTATCTCGGGTTCGAGAACCATTCAAAACTAGAGCGAGGGTTAGAGCCGCGGGTTAATAAAACTTTAACCAGTGCATTTATGAACCAAACCACCAAGTGGTAACCAAATTCTGAGGAAAGATCTATGTATAAATATCATTAACGCTAAGTGAGATGAGAAGGTAAGGTTAGGTACTAACGTACCTTTAATAAATGATGACACATTAATTGAATACATAATAATAATAATAATAATAATTACTGTGTTAAGTGCGGGTTGATGTGTTACATTTAATAATATCTTAATAATGTAAGTGATATGAAAAGATTTTAGTGTGGAATTTTTTTTTAAAATATAATTAAAAAATTAATCACTGTATATTAAAATATATACAATATTAATAGTTAGATCATTATATACTTATTATTAAATATTTATTATGTATTTTTTAAAGTGTAGTTCATTGTATTAATTGATATTAGCTACTTCAATGGAAAATCCACTTGTGTCTAAGTGAGTTGGTCATCTTTCACGTAGAAATTACTCCCAATGAGTGAGCATGTCAATGAATTGATGCTACATTTCACATTTAAAAAAAAATCATAAAAATTAATTAAATTATAACTTTGTTATAATCAACACAGCCATATAAATTAAATTGTTGATAAACATTGATAGTAATCAAATTATTGATGTGGCATTACTTATAAAAATAAATAAATGTAGTCACATTTAAAAAATATGCAATAATGTTTTTAGCCATGTAGATTCACCTCTATTTTATCAATTTTATCAAGGATATTGTTAATTTGTAAATAAACTTTGTTACAATACCATGGGTCAACACCATGGCTTTACTAATACCAAATACCCAAAAAATCAATACTCATATTCATATGACAATTTTTTAAATTAATCCATTTAATTAAAATAACAAAGAAAACGTAATTTTTTTTAGATTCATCACTACTATTAAAGATATTTTAAAATATTCCATAAATATGAAAACCATACTATTCAGCTAATAGTTATTAATAATTAAATTAAAATTTTGGAAATCTATTCCAAAATGGACACGCTTGATTACACTTACACTTACGTCAGAGAGTATGGTTGGAAGCAATCAACAAATCAAACCTTCCAAGTTCCACCCCTAAATTGAGATATTAAATGTTACGGAGAAAAACATTGATATTCCTATAAAAGTTAATTCATCAATTCTTTTAAATGACGTTTTTGAAAGGATCTTATTGTTTTGGGTTCACATTTAATTTAATTTCCAATTAACACGGCTAGCCTTTGTTTTACAAATTTATTTTAAATGTTTGTTAAGGAAAAGATGAATATTAAATAAATTAGTTAATTTCAAAATGGAACCTCGATATTCTTTTAATGCATTTCATGATATTTTTTTTTATTATTTGTCTATTGTCTTGTTCCCATCTTTATTGCTAGGAATGAGGTTAATCATGTTCAATTTCTCAGAGCATTTTAGGACCCAATCTTTATCATGTCCAACTTCTCATAGCTATCATAACACAGGATTTGAACCCAAGATTTGAACGAAGCAATCAGGGGATAGCACAATATTTGAACCCAAAACTTTTGGTTCGGTTAGACTTCATTTCGAGGGCCATTGCCAATTTAGCTACCCGAAGAGAACAAAATATTGATAATTAAGAAAAGTTCAATATTAATTATAAATATTAATCACATGAAAAAAGTCATTTTCTTGTAGATATGTAATGCATTCACTGCTCAATATGGATGTGATACATTATCTTTAAAATAGTATTGATATTATACGTGAATATGGACATGTGCAATTCCTCACATAATCATGTAGAGTTCACATGTGGTATTTAGAAAAGAAATAAATTTTTATATCATTGAGAAATAAAATATTTCAATTTGCATATTAAGTAACATAATTGTATATCAACTTTACATTTATAGAATAAAATAATCAAAATAAAAAGATTAATTTATCTTTTTACTTTTTACTTTCCAATATAAGTGCGAGATGTAATTCTTTCACTACCTTAAAATATTTCATTGATAACTCAATTTCGTAGATATTTATATATAGAGCGAGAAAGGTTTTATTTTTATAGTAATATTACTCATAAATAAAATATTTTAATAAGGTTAGTAATTACCTTTTTCCTTAACATGAAGTTTATATATATAATATATATATATATATAATATATATATAATAGAATGTAATTGACGTTTACAAACTCGAGATTGATGATCCCTCAGAGGGTTGATAGATTAAGGTGAGATGAATTTTATATTGTACTTAGTATTGAATGAGAAAGTGGGATGCTAAAAAACTTTACAACTTTATATTATGATTTTCCTATTTATAATTTAAAATAAAATTAACTAAAAAATTGTATGGAATGATTGTGAATAAAAAATAGATAGATTAGGATGAAAATATTTAATGTAAAATGGAATTATATATATATATATATATAAACCATGGATGTAAATGATGCTTACCACTCAAAATATTATCTCAAGTCAAGATGGATTTATACTCATATTTAGGTTTGAATGAGAAAATGAGATGTATGAGAACTTTATTCTTTTATACCATGATTTTCTTATTTCTAATCTAAAATAAAATTAATTAGAACCTTTTGTCAAATTTTATATGGTTTGTAAATGAATAAATAAGATAGATAACATGAAATCCCACAAGTGTAAAATAAATTGTGAAAGGGTATTTTGTTAAAGAACTCCTTGGTGGAAAAGTAACCAATTTGAATCCCATGGGAAAAAATCTAACCATGTTGAGTGTTGGTGTAACACAGGCTAAGTGCAATTCCCAGATGATTTTGATGGCTTAGATTCCCATAGGTCGCAACTACTCAAACCACATGTTCGTCGTGCTATTCATCTTAGGACTCACATTACCTAACAAACAAACAAAAAATGATATATAAAGATGAAAATATTTAATGCAGAATAGACTCACATTACCTAACAAACAAACAAAAAATGATATATAAAGATGAAAATATTTAATGCAGAATAGAATAAAAAGGTATATTGTGGGAAGCCAATCCAGTTTTGGATGCCCATTGGGATAGTTTAATTCCCCCAAAGGTGACTCCTCAAACATTTATTATTAGTAATAACACTCTAATTTTTATTTCTATTTTAAGAGTAGAAAGTTGTGTTATATTTATGCAAACAAATATCATGTAATTTAAATGCTTTACATTTTTTTGGCATATTTTCCAATGAGTTTTGCTCAAAATTCGTTCAAAAGTTCTTCAAATGATAGACTTGAGTTGTATAGATTTAGTGCTTTGAAGGCATTTATGCATTCAAAAGTGCATTTTAAATAATGGAAAATAGCAAGATGAATTCCATTTGTATCACAAAATTTCAACAAAAATAAAAATGTAAAATGTAAAATGATTAGACTTAGTGGACAAATATTTCCCGTGTGAGTAATATAATTTTTCATTAAATATAATGTTGTTATAACTTTTTTTTTAAAAGGAGTTACTCAATTTATCACCATGTTAAATCATAAATATATGTCATAATTCAAAAGCAATAAGAAATTAAATAATATCATTTTCAAATAGAATATCAATCTCTATCCATAATAATATTTTAAAAATATCTAAGTGAAACATGTTACATTATTTAATGATAAATTAATTATGGTGGATAGAAAGGGGCTAAAAGTAATTAGGGTGGAGGGAAAAGGATTGAAAAAGATTAGTGTGGTTACATTGAGTTGCTCCAAGATATAGAAAATATTTGTTTTGGATGATTCATGAATAACTAAATAAAAGGGTCAATTAACCAGATAAGCAATTATATATATGGTAAGAGGATATTCATTTATTTCCAAATGAACTCCAGGTTTCATTAGAAGGCTCAACAACAAATTCAATTGTTGAATTTGTTGTTTCACCCACCAATGATCCAAATATACAATCGATAAGGGTTTAGGTGACTTTGTGGTTGGATTCTTTGATAACCCAAATCCACAATTAGGATAAGCTCAAATTTTCCAAATAAAGTACCTTTGGACCAAAAATTTTGAACATGTAATAAATGTATATTTTTATATTGTTATTCTAGATATGGTATCCTTTGATATAGAGTTTTAAATATGAAAATGATGTTGAAATTCAATATTTTACAATTTTTTTAACAAACACTTTGGTGCATGAGCATTGCCTCTACACTACTTCAAGAAGTTTTGTCATTATCACCATTGTAGATTCTTATGCTAGGTCACTCGAGACTTACAACTTAAATAACATAAAATTGATGGAAACCCATTTCACCATTCAAATTACAAATTGAGGGAAAACATGCAAATGTGCAAAAAGAATATATTGAAATCCTAGAAAAATTTTGACATATGATGTGCATCTTTTTGACATGTTACTTATGCTCTTAAAAAAAAAAAATTCACAAACAATGTCTATTTTTTTTCTCCCTTTTTGGCATATTACATTGAAGTAAAAAAATCACATTATTTTCCGTAAATTATGTTGTTAATATTGGGATTCATCTTGTTAAATTATTTTTAATAAATCAAATAAATTTAAAGTCACTTTTATAATATCAATACTATTTGGTTAATTGACCAAGGTTACAAGTCATATTTACTATGACAAAATGAAGGACCAACAAGTATAACCAATATGTAGAGCATAAAAAATGTGTCAATTAATCGGGAGTTGAGAAAGTGTATGTCAAGAATATTTTCAATTTTAAAAATAATCAATCAATTGTCTAAAAAAGACCTCTACTTGCATCAATATCAACTAATATCCTTGCAATTGACCTTTATCTTTCATAGGTAAAGTCATCATCCACAAGAATAATTTTTCCTAGGTTGTTTCAATTATGCATGAATCTTGGGGTTCCATAGGGAGACCAGGAAGTTTTATCCATATTGGGTGTCTAATATGGTCTCATCCCTAGCATAAAAAAAGAGTGGCAAGGTTTTATAGACAAATAAGACTTATCCATAAACCAAACTTCATTTGATATAAAAACTACATCTTCTTCCTTGCAAAACACAAAACCAATGCATACATCTTATTAGTATGTGAGTTACAAGTATATAGCCTAAAATTGAACCCCAACTCTACTTACTCTATACCGACTTGCCATTACAATTTTGTGCTAGCCGCACCCTGAAAGGTCAAGAAATTGGTTGATTGCAACATATCTGCCCACAACTAAGAACACATCCTTCCTTGACTTTCAATGACCTTACATAATTTTTTCTTCTAATGAATCCAAAGCCTTCCATAGAGGCCAAGTAAACGACATGTTCCTTCTACACTCCTTCAACATCACCTTCCTTCATCAAGTATAAAGGATTCAAGCACACAAAAATGTGTTTGTTTTTTTAAGCATTAACTTTCAAATTGACATAATCAATTGGAGACAACACATCCATTACCATGGTCTATCTAGGAAGGCCCATATAATTGTCCAAAACTGGGCAATATTAAGCATTTGTACCACCAATCTTATCATTACTTATACCATTCAGCCAACTCAAAAAACCTTTGTCTTCACATTGTCTAAACTATGTATAAATATGCTTAACCATCTAAAATATCATATTATTAGATTATCCATACACCTTATTCCATTACTTATTCAATAACCAATTAAAAAATTTCTCTCATCTTTAAACAACATATCATTATCATTCATTTCCACATTTCCTTTCCCCATACTAGTTTTTTCAGTATGAAAAAAGCTTGATAGTATTATAAATCATTGGTTCCAAATACAAAAATATTAGGATAGAGAGGCAAAATCTTGTAGCCCAATAAACAGTCTATGCAGCGAAAATGCTGGATACAAAAAAATGTTCTAGATACCAATCATAGATAGATTTTGGGGATAGGAGACAAAATCCACAACCGGCGATATTTAAAAAAACTGAGAAACATGTGCTTTTGGAAAAATAATCTGAAAAATAGGTTCATGAAACATCCCAGGTCCTGTAGAAAGATCACTATATACCTGGAAGGGAGAATTCATGCATTTGATGCATTTCATTCCCCACTGTTATGTTCATATTCCACTTTCCAATCTGTGTATGGAGCCCTTTCTTTGATAGTTCATCTGCAAGTATATTCTGGGATCTGTCGACATGGTTAATGGAGAAATCCTTTGTAGATTTCCAAAGAAAAGCGATTATGTTCATCCAACTGGACAGATTGTGATTTTTTATGGAGATCTTACTGTTTACATGGTCAGTAATGAGTTTTGAGTCTCCATAGATCTACAGGGAATCTATATTAAGGAAGTTACAGAATAGAAGTAGTCCAGATAGAGCCATATCTTTCGCTTTGTTGTTTGTTCCTTCTCCCCCATTCCAATAGATAGCAAAATGTTGATCTGCCTGTATACTAATGAAGACTCCACAAGCACATATTCCATTTTGAGCAGCCCCATCAAAATGAGCCTTAGGATAACTCATCTAGAAAGGTAATATTTCCTTTGACCTTTCTTTTTTCTGTTAAGGGATGGAGGGTGGAAATGTATTATATTGGAAAACGATAAGTTCAAAAACAGTTTGTAGACTATCCTTTCTGTCTTGAAATAAAACCTTATTCCTCCATTTCCAAATTGACCAAAAGACAAAAAGAGGGATAGGTCTCCAAGTTACTCCACCATACAAATGATTCTTTAATAGAGGAATGAGTAATATAATTGAAGCTGAAATAAGTGGCCAGTTTCTTCCAAAGATCCTGAGAATGAATACATTTTAAGAAAATGTGTAAATCTCATATTTGCAAATAGAGCAGATAGCAGGGCCATGCCAGTTCCTCTTTTGTATATTGTCCCAGGTAATATTTTTATTATGAAAAACAAGCCATGAGAATATGATAATCTTATAGGGGCACCCAGATTTCTAAAACGTGTATGGGAAGATGTTTTCAGAAAGTGGAAAATGGACCTCAAGAAGAGATAGATATATGTCTTTTACATAAACATTCATCTTCCCTCCTTTCCCCTTCTAGATAATACCATCCTCATCTTGAGATTTGCATATCCCCTTGTTCTTCATTTTCCAAATAATCTGATTCCATTGAAGTGCTAATAAACCATTTAGGCCCAACGCAGAGGCATTTTTCTAGATGGGAATAGAACCTTGCCATTCATCAATAACATGTGCCTAGTTAAAAATTCCCTTTTGGTGGAGGAATGTAATAACTGAGGAGAAAAAATTATATCTTCTTCTCCGCCCATAAAGGAATCAAGACCAATAATAATGTTGTTCCCTGTCTGAAAGCTCCATACTAGGTTTTTGAAAAAGAACTCTTGAATCTTATGGAAGCTCCTCCACATGGCAGATCCCAGGTCAGACGCTATCAATCTTTTACTATACCAATAAGTAATATCTCTATTTCCCATGTATTTTCATTATGATGGACTTAATCCATATATTATCCCCTAAAACAGCTCCCCATAAAGATTTACATAGCAAAGCAAGACCAAACTTTCGAAGATCCATGATACCCCATCCCCCCATCTTCTTTGGAAGGGTAAGGTTTGATAGTTTAGACAAGTGAAATTTCTTTTTTTCCTTGTTACCCCCCCGTATAAAATTTTCTATTAATCTATTCAGATTATGAATAACACTTGCTATATAAAATAAATGGGCCCAATATACCATTAGTTGGGCCAACACAGATTGAGTTAAAATCATCCTCCCCACCATAGAAAGACATTTATATTCCCATCCTACTATTCTTATCAAGTACCTGTTGAGGATCCACGTCCAGTCAGCATTTGTATAACCCAATGGTTTCAGATGATACCCCAAGTATTTCATGCCCTCTTTAAGTGGTATTGCTTGTATATTGTAGAGATGGACTAGATAATCTATTATTTCCATATTTACATCCCCATGATGAAAAGAAGATTTTCCATTATTTATAAGAAGACCTGTAGCTCTTTGAAAATTTCCCAAAATTCTGTGCAGACAGTACCAGGACTGTCGACAGAGCATTGCAAATATAAAAATGTCATCCACAAATAAGTTATGAGAAAATAGTTTCCCCAGTTAGTGGGTGACATCTACCCCCCTAACAACTCTTTTTATATGAAGGCTTAATGAGTCCATACAAAGAATGAACAGAAGGTGGGAAAGGGAACACCCCTGACGAAGTCCTCTGGCATTAAAGAAGAAGGTAGATGGAATACCATTTATAAGAATGGCATAATTGACATTTTCCACAAAAGCCATTATCCAATTAGTACATTGATTATTGAGCCCAATTTTGATAAGAAGGCATCTCAGAAATCCCGAATCGAGACAGTCATAGTCCTTCTTAAGGTCTATTTTCAGGATGGTCACTTCAATATTTTTTGTGTGCATTGAGTGCAGGCATTCTTGAGTAATAGAAACAACTTCCAGTATGTTCCTTCTGATTAAGAAGCCATGTCGTTCTTGGGATAAAAAGATAGATAGGATGCCTCGGATTCTCCCTGATATGATTTTGGAAATTATTTTGTATATGGTATTGCAAAGAGAAATGGGTTTGAAGTCTGAAAAGGTGAGAGAAACCTTTTTTTTTGGGATTAAGGTGATGAATGTAGAGGAGATAATATGGTTTATTTTGCCCGTAATCCTGGATTCCTCAACCATACCCAAAAGGTCATTTTTTATCAGATCGAAGAAATGAATAAAAAAGTCTATAGTCCAGCCGTTTGGGCCCGAACTATTATCTTTTTTAAAAGATTTCATGACCAACAATAGCTCCTCCTCTGTGACATTAGCAAATAACAGATCATTTTGTTCCTCGTCAAACATGGATGGAAAGGGTTTGATACCCCAGATGATATCTTCAATCCCGATGTCCCGATTCCTTTTATATGAATTCTGAAAAATCTTGACTACTTCTTTTGTAATATCATCCTGAGTCTGACAGGTTGCCCTTCTCATCTTTTATCTCCCATATTGAATTTGTTTCTCATCTTTTGTTTGCATATCTGTGAAAAAAAATTGTGTTCTTGTCACCCACTTTTAACCAAATCGCTTTTCTTTTCAGTCTCAAGGTTGCTTCTTCAATGGCCAGAAGGTTATGCTTGCTTCTTTCCAGCTCCCTAATCCGGGCACATAGATCCAAAGAAAATTTGTTATCAATTAATCTCCCCGCAATCTTGTCAAGCTCCCTATTTATATCTATAAGAGATAATTTGTTAGTACACTTCTTTTTGAATTTCCATTATTTAACCCTTTTCTTGAGTTGTACCAAACGACACAGTAAGGATTCAACATGAGAGGATGGGCCACATGGAGAGTACGATAGCCAAGAATCCTGAACAATTTTATTGAATCCAACATCCTCCAACCATATTTTGTTAAACTTGAAAGGATAACCCTTCTTGTGGCTCTGAGCAATCCGTTGCAGGGAAATAGGTCTATGATCAGAAATGAAACATGGTAAAATATTTGAGGAGGGTAACCCAAGACGATCCATCAGCCTGTCATGGATTAAGAAGTGATCAAGTCTTTTAGCAAGATATGCATTCTTGGATTTCCCATTATCCCAAGTAGGAGCCAACTTTGAAGGACAAATATCCACAAAGTTGTACTAGAGAATAACCTCCCTAATGATACCTCCCACTGGATCATTTTTCCTCCCTCTACCCCATACTTCATCATTACTCAAAGTACAGTTCAAATCACTTGCTATTAGTAAAGATTCAATTTCCATAATCTCGGAGGACAAGAATCATTTCTAGTATGAAAGACGATCCTTGTAAGGGGTGTAAACATTCATAATATGAAGAATACCATCCATGCCCCTGAATTTTGCAATAATCGGGATGCCATCAAAACATCTAAAAGCCCTGACCAATATCTAGGCCGGATCCCATAGAATAGCCAAACCCCCAGAAAGATTGATAGCCCCCATCACAACAATATGCCATGTAGGAAACATGCGCCTGAAATAGGAAAATTTTTCAGGACTGCCATGCATAGTTTCTTTAATAAGGATTATTTTAGACATAGATGAATGAAATAAATTCTTAACAGCCAAAAATTTTGGGTTCGCTCCAAGACCTCTTATATTCATAGTGAGAATTTTAATCATGAGGTCTTTTCTCTAGCTTACTTTCTCTAAGAAGCCCACTTACCACAAGATCTATAATAGGAATATCAACCAGGGATGGATCATGAAGATCATTTCTAGACTTATCCCTCCTACCCTGGAAGTGCCTACTACCTCTATTCTACTTCCTTCTAACCGTGATATTTCCTACCGAGGTAGGACTAATAATATGAGAGGAGGATTTTCGTGGTTTGTGAATGATGAGAGGGTGAAGATGAAGGGATTCTCTTCTCAAAAGTATATCAATATTTCCAATCGAATTAGTAGGGGAAGATACAGGAAAATTAAGAGGAGTGACAGAGACTACCATAGCTTTACCTTTTGAATCAATCTTGTTTTTATCCTGAGAGGAACCATGCAAGATTGGCGGAGATAGGGCTATACCTTTTGAAACAGATCTGTTTTTGACAGGAGATGGAGAAGAAGATGGAATGAAAGTGACGTTGGATGAAGTATTGATGCCAAGATACGGATGTGGCACTGGAAGAGGAGACCTAATAGAAATCCCTGGGGAAGGTTCCAAAGGATAAGCATGAGAGTGAAAGACTTCCCGTGAACCCAATGGAGGAAGTGAAACCGAAGCCTTATTGGGAGAATGGCCAAAATTAACCAGAGAATGGGATCGCAGATAGGATGAAGGAGCATCTAGATTCTCTTTTGGAGAAACGGAGTGCCAGTGAGAAATCTCGCGTGATGGGCCTATCGACTTTGAAAAGCTTCTAGACAGTACCAGTGAATCTTTATCTGCAAATGAGGCCGATCTATTTAAATTATTCCTCTCCCACCAGCATCACAAAACTCATTATCCGATAAGTGGTAGAATTATTTCACATGAGATTCCATCCTTTTTTCCTTTCCTCCCAGACACCAAGGACAGTGCCATTTTAAGTGCCCTGTTTTATGACAGACCGAGCATTGAAAAGGAACACCCCAATAATAAAGTCTCTATTGAATATATAACTCACCCCAATTAAGGCCAATGTGCTCAGGAAAACTGCCTCTGTATTATTTCTCAATAAGAATCTATGCCACCCTTTTATCCTTAGCACCTAGACATTTGGGATCCACAAAAACAAATTTCTCAATAGCATTCCCTATATTAGAAAGCGTCTCCTTTATCCATAATTCGATAGGGAGGCCTGGTAATTTGACCCAGATGAGGTTGTTTTGTGGGGTATTTCGCAATGGATTAAAACCAATATACCATTTTTGAAGGGCCAAAAAACTTTTCCCATGGACCCAAGGAAGAGCCCATATAGTATCCAGATCCTTCACATTTAAGAAATGGAAGCTATACCAATCCTTCATGAGCTTAGCAATCATGGGGATGTACCCCAGCAGAGAATTCCATTTGGAACCAAGCCAAACTCTCATCTGAGCATCTTCCATATCAGGAAAATGCCATCGTCCAACCAAAGCACAGGAATGAAGACTGGCAATTCTGTCTGCAAGAGAGACATTGTCCATATTAATAGCCGATGGAGGAGGGATAATCTTTGCAGGATGATTTTTTTGCTTACGCCGTGAATGAACATGTCCGCCTCCTTTTTGATCATGTAATGACTGATAAGGTTGACGAATCAAATGATCAGCCAAAGAGAACTGCCAATTCATCGGATTAATAGGTCTACAATGGTTTTCTTCTGCCTCCATGGCAGCCCGCACCATAACTAATGTGTCAGATTCAACGGATAATATCTCCATAACACTCGCGAATATTCCAATATTCTATAGATAAGCAGAAGGGAAGGACAGGTAAGCCAAAAGAGCATAAGATGGGGAGCAAATCAAGAAAATTACTGGGAGAAAGCAAATCAGTACGATCCAAATAATATGAGGAATGGTTCTGATATACGATACATTCCCATAATAAAAGTTGGATAGGACGAAAGGATCGGAAGATTATTCCCAAATCTTACAATATCTTGTAAACACTTAGGGAATACCAGCACCTGATAGATAATAATAATGGTTCTGATATACGAAGCATACCCAAAATAAAAGGTCTGACAAGGAGATGGATCTGAAGAGTATTCACAAATCATTTAGCACCTTGAAAACACCTAGGGAATACCAACAAACGATAGATCATAATAATGGTTCTGACATACGAAAACATACCCAAAAATAAAAGGTCTGATAGGGAGAATGGAATGAAATATTATTCCCAAATCTTTCAGCACCTAGGGGAGAGATGTCTAATGTTGTGCAAGGACCAGTAATTGATATAGTACTGGTCCCACCAAACCACCAGAAATTGAAACTTTTGCAACCAATATTTAAACAAATATAAATAACATTAAGTATAAATAAGTATTAATTTATGTCCAAATTTTCCCAATACATTAACTGGGCCCACAATTGTCCATAAATAGTATCTTAATACTTAAGAGTGCAAACCATATTGACCCAACTAGAAAACAGATAAAACCATAAATGCTTCCAAAATGGTCTATTCCAGAAGTACAAAGTAGCAGTCACCTCGACCCCCACTCATCAGAACTGAAGCTTTGTATCCCAAATAAATATCGATACCTATACATAATAAAAGTGAATGTATGTCAGCCATAACTGTTGTGTTGTTCAACAACTAAACCCCCTATGTTCAATAAATGACACCCAACCCAATAACATTTAAACCCATTTTGTTCAATAAATGACACCCAACCCAATAACTGCAATAAATGACACCCAACTCATTCTATTTCTCATTAAAACAAATCAAAGCACATGGATCAACAAATAAGAAATTCCAAACCATTAGATCACATCAAATTAAATCCAGACCACACATTCAAAATGAAGCCATTGCAATCCATGTCCATCCATGCCCACCAATTAAATTCAAGTGCTAAAAACTATAAAAGAAGTTCAACCACTGTTGAAGTTGCATGTTATGCTTTCAAACTATTCAGCAACCTTGAAGACAAAACATCACAAATAAATTGCCAGTATATCTAGGTTATTTATATCAATTACAACACATTTTTCTTACAGTGTTGTTTTCATTTATCAGAGTCCTTGCAGTTTCAGTTCTTACAGATTCAATTTCACTTACAGTTTCAGTTTCATGAAAATCAACACACAACCTACAGTTCTATTTCACAATTCACCAATTCACCTATTTCTATGTTTAGACTTACAGACGTATTCTCAATTCATGCTTGATTCATATGCATCAGTGACATATTGTATCTCTTACATGATGAAACTCAATAAAACAATGACAAATACATTTAAGAACGTATGAGAAGAGCAACAAAACAAATTCCAATTTTGTGCAAACCACAGGCAGTATTCGAAAATCCTTCCAATACTTGTAGAAAATGTCTACACAAGATTTGTCTTTATAGATGGTCAACAGAGCCTGTTCTTGAAAAATCCACCACAAGGATGGAATTTTAATTTGACTGGAATTTTTTCTTGTTATGGGGCATTTTGTACGTATTTGATGACTACAAGGTTTTTTATACAATTTCGAGGTGTGCTTGAAACTGGGAAATATTTTTGGCAGGCAACAATTATCTGAAAAAAGTCAATAATTCTAATTTCTTTCACTTTATTTTCTAACTACCTTGTCCATTACCCATGAAGCTCACCACTGTCCAAATCAGTTTGACTTAGCAGAGTTTCTCTGCAGTATATATTCACTAGCTTTAAATTCTAGATAATAAGTGTGTAACTTAGTTAAATGTGTAGATGGTGCTTCTTTAATGGAGTTATGACATATTTCTCATCACTGAACTACTTGCCACCAGAGTATAATAGGTTCCTTTAAAAATTATGGTGTACTACTCATAACTGAGCAATGTACTAGCCGAGTACAATAGGTTGCAACCTCTAGGTTCTTACCTGGTACACAACAAGAAGAAAGAAGAAAAAAAGAACAACAATACTTGAACCAATAGAGTGCAACAATGACACCTTGAAAATAAATGCAGAATGACATTTTAAAACTAGAACATGGAAATTACAGTGAGATATACATATTTGATGAGTTTTTAGAAAACTTGCATTTAACATAGAATGACTACATCAATGAAATTATTAATTTAAATCAATTTACACTTTTACAAGAGAGAAGGCCAATATACGTGGTCTAATAGCTGACTATTGTCATATGCTAATAATTTGGAATGCAAATCCAAATTCTCAATTCATGCTTGATTCATATGCATCAGTGACATATTGTATCTCTTACATGATGAAACTCAATAAAACAATGACAAATATATTTAAGAATGTATGAGAAGAGCAACAAAACAAATTCCAATTTTGTGCAAACCACAGGTAGTCTTCGAAATTCCTTCCAATACTTATAGAAAATGTCTACACAAATATAGACATCATGCAAAAAATTATGTAGGAACATGATGATCGACTCAATTGAAATTTGTTTAACCATAATTTCACAAGGCAATTTCTTTCTGAGAATCATTTTTAACAAAAGCTTAATGAAATTTTATAATAAGAAACAAAAACTATGGCCCAATTGGAAGATAAGCATAGATTTATTGTCCTTGTGTTGGCTGTAATATAGATCAGAAGCTTTAGATGAGTAGCTTAATTAGTGGTCAAGTATTGCAATACAACTTTCGGTGTTGAAACCGAAAACCTTGTATGAGGCCAGCAATAAACATCATCAAGACTAATGGTAGCATAAACAAGACCTGCAAAATAAATTGAAGAAAAAGTTGAAAGGAGAAAAGGAAAAGGGGGTTTAGATCATTATTGAAATATGATCAGAAAGTAAACAAAACAATGTAAAAGGAAGAAAACAACATAAACAAATGAATAAGAAGTAGTTGAAGGGCCTTATTGGAAGGTTGTTGTACACAAGGGGAAACCTATCAGAATGAAGGACCACAAAGAAGGCACAACCAGCCTCAAACTATTGAAAATATGGCAAACTGCACCCTCATTCTGATTTGATATATGAGGTCAATAATTAATCAAAACTTTACAAATTGATAATATGCTTTCCTGATTTAAGAAAAAGGCATGGCCTCTCTTATATATGTAGACAAGATGAAAATAAGAGTTGTAGTTGAAATGAATGTTTACATGACTAGAAACTTCAACCGTAAGTAACATGAGGAAAAAATTTGTTATGGTAGCAAAGTTATGATCAAGAGTGCTTCAGGGGGTCTCAAGTTGGAGCCTTGGTCAAATTAAATACCATGCTTGGTTTGGCCAGTGATAACTCCTTGATAGCTAGGGATCCATTTGTGGAGAAGTGCATCCTTATAGAAAACAACAAAACAAAAAAACAATATTTTAAGTAGTCAAACCGAACAAGAGCTCTGTTGGGAAATGCATAACAAAACAAATCAATACAATCATGATATTTTAAGTGTAAAGACAAGTTATCAAAACAACAATCATTGATAGTTTTGAAGACATACAACAAAATGATTCTATATATTTTATTTTTCAAGGATACTAACATACATGTTGATGATTTCCTGTAATAAAACAGAAGTATTTTTTCCTTGTATGAAAGCGTAATTTACAAATATTCTAATGTCTAAATGCATGCAATAATTTTACAGGTTGTTGCATCTATAGCAAATTGTAGTTATGTTGCTCGTACAAGGAGAAGTGGCAAGAGAGTGACAAGGGGTGTACAACTACGTTGCACATCGCCTGATGAGGACAGGACAACTGATGTCAATGTCAACTATTGGGTTGTGTTATATTATTTCCACGTAGTTAATAGAGGGTTTGAAGGGAACCCGTAACCCCACTTTATGGGGTCCGAGACAGCGCCCCAAAAAATTTTGGTTTTGGACCCTATGTTAGGTTTGGCGAACCCACCTATGGTTTTGTGCATGATTTTTGCACATGTTTTTTGGACGCGATGGTTTTCAGTCCATGGTATTGGACG
>APFE031616081.1:0-16120 GCA_000404065.3 Pinus taeda
AGTTAATTAAACAAGTTATTTATGAAATCCTTAAACAAGCACACAAATCTATGTTCAATATTCAAACGTTCAAAACATGCATTTTGTTATGATTAATCTAAATTATTTTGATTTTTTTGAGTAATCATAATAACTATACAAATTCTCACTAGAAAACTACATATTATATCTATATTCACAATTTATTTAAATACCTCAAAATACATCTTCACTACCATGACAACAAATCCAATATTGGAAAACAAATGCCCTTCACATAAGAAACTTCTTTAAAAGGGAATCCATAAAAAAATATTGGCAAACGATAATGCTTCTACACTTATCTATATACTATATACGATATATATTATTATATATAAGTAATATATAATATATAAAGTCTTATTATCTATGAATTTAGAATGGGAAACAATATATCACATATTGAAGAGCCTCATGACAATATTACCATGTTTCTTATCTTTATAAAGAAAAATAAGAAAAAAATAATTTCCAAAACAAAATCCAAGATGATGTGGAATGCAACACATTCACAAAGAATATGTTGTTTGTTATGTAGAAACTATGGTGTAGAATTGCAACTGCTCATGAAATTTTAGTCAAATCGCAAGACAAAATCTTAATCTACTGCTTTGTAAAATTCAATTCACAATTTAAAACCACAAGCGGAAACATGTATAAGAAAAACACACATACATACCGTATTTTTCCAGTGGAAAGCAACTGTTAAAAAACCCTTATATTTTCTTACATGAATTTGATGTAAATAAAGAAGTATTAAAATTGCTTGCTCACTCTGAGCACAACTTGCAAGTGAATAACCTATCTCTCTACTCACTCAGAAGCTCTGACGCAAACTTAGTCAATTTTTTCATCAGCCCCTATTTCCTTGTGCAATTCCTTGAGAAATTAAGCCCCTATTATTTAGTAAAATCCTCAAATTGATTGTGCAATTCCCAAGGTCAACTCGAGACCTCGAATTATTTGCATGCACTAGCTATTTTGGGTTGATTGATCAGTTAACAGCTATTTTGGGTTGATTGATCAGTTAACTGGATGAACACTGAGTTTCACTGAAGTCCCATTGAACAACTAACCTTCCACTAGTTCCTCCAATAGTTAGAACTAGTTTAAGTGAAGACAACTTGAAATAACTAACCTTGATTGCGACAAATTAGCAATCACACATGCTTAACTGAACTCTAACTCCTCTAACTCAAATTTATTGATCTACCTGACTCACAAGAACCATGTCACGTATGTTAATTGCATGCAAGTTGTCTGCTAATGTGGAAATTCATTTTTTCTCAATTTAATCAAAGGCAAACTCAAATTGAGAATTTCTTGCTGCATTTTTCAACACTCTCTCTTCACAAGAAAGGGATTATCAACCACCTCTATCCTACACCCATGGAACTCGAACTTCCCTCTTGATAAGGCCTTTTTCAAAATGTCAATATCTTGTTCCTCTCTCAAAATTTATTGTAGCAAGATTATCCACCTTTGCACACAGTCCTATAAATGGTGATACCAAATATCTATATGCTTGGATCATTCGTGAAATACATGATTCTTAGAGAGATTGACGCAACTCTGATTATCACATTAGATCATAGTTGGATCCATCATCTAGCGAAATAGTCCAACAAGTATCTTTCTCATATTACCTCACATGATGCTTGACTTGCACCCATGTATTTAGCTTCTGCTAAGCTAAGCACCACAAACATTTGCTTCTTGTTGTACCATGAAATAGTTGTAGACCCAACATTGAAAATGCCACCTGATGTATTGTTTCAATTTTGATGGACTCCTTGCCCAATTTGCATCTATGAAGCCACACAGATTCACTCCCTTTATCTCTCTATACCATAATCCAAACTAGGTAGTGCCTCCAAGGTACCATAAAACATGGTTAGTTTCCTTCCAAAATACTTTGGTTGGCCTAACCATAGCTTGGGTCAACTGGTTGAATGCACATCACATATCTTGTCGTGTGTTCACAAGGTACATTAGTGAACCCACTAGCTATCGATAAATAGTAGCATCCACTTCCAAACCTGAAGTGGCATCCTCCTTCCTCCAGTTGGTCACTAGTTCCCCATCACCTTGCCATACTTCCAATCCAAGGAAGTAGTGCATGATACCCATGTCCTTGATTTCAAATTCTCTTGCAAGGTCCTCCTTGCAAGATCTAATCAACTGCTCATCACTAGTTAAAATCAAATCATCAACATATGAGACAATAATAGGAAATTTAGCTTCTACGAAGATGAATAAAGAAGTATTACAATTGCTTTCTCGCTCTAAGCACAACTTGAAAGTGAATGACCTATCTTTCTGCTTATTCAGAAGCTTTGACCCAAACTTAGTCAATTTCTTCCTCTTCTTGAGCCCCTATTTCCTTACGTAATTTCCTGATAAATTAGGCCCCTATTATTTAGTAAAATCCTCAAATTGATTGTGAAATTCCCTAGGTTGATCATATAATTGCATGCAACCCTTGCACTCTACTTACTATTGTATGATTGATGTTACATTTCCTTAGAATCTCCACCACAACTGGAGAAATCGAATTATCTGCATGCACTAGCTATTTTGGGTTGATTGATCAATTAACTAGATGAACACTGAGTTTGACCGAAGTCCCATTAAACAAATAACTTTCCACTAGTTCCTCCAATTGTTAGAAGTTGTTTAAGTGAAGACAACTTGAAATAACTAACCTTAATTGCTACAAATTAACAATCACACATGCTTAATTGAACTTTAACTCCTCTAACTCAAATTTATTGATCTAACTGAGTGACAAGAACCATGTCACCTCTATTAACTGCATCCAAGTTGTCTTCTAATGTGGAAATTCATTTTTTCTCAATTTAATCAAAGGAAAAATCAAATTGAGAATTTCACACTGCATTTTTCAACACCCTCTCTCAGCAAGAAAGGGATTATCAACCACCTCTATTCTACACTTATGGAACTCAAACTTCCCACTTGACAAGGCCTTTCTCAAAATTTTAGCATTTTGTTCCTCTGTCGAAATGTATTGTAGCAAAATTATCTGCCTCCGCACACAATCTTGTGAATGGTGATACTAAATATCTATATGCTTGGATTGATCGTGAAATACATGATTCTTGTAGAGCTTGATGAAAATTTGATTATCACATTAGATCATAGTTGGATCCATGATCTAGCCAAATAATCCCACAAGTATGTTTCTCATATTGGTTCACATGATGCTTGAATTACAACCATGTATTCAGTTTCTTACGAGCTGAGCGACACAAATATTTGCTTGTTGTTGTTCCATGAAATAGTTGTAGAACCAACACTAAAAATTCCACTTGATGTATTATTTGAGTTTGATGGACTCCCCACCCAATTTGAATCTGTGAAGCCACACAAATTCGTTCCCTTTATCTCTCTGTACCATAGTCCAAACTGGGTAGTGCCTCTGAGGTACCATAAAACATGCTTAGTTTCGTTCCAAAATAATTTGGTTGTCCTAAGCATAGCTTGGCTCAATTGGTTGAACTCACATCACATATCTCATCATGTGTTCACAAGGTACATGAGTGAACCCACTAGCTACCAATAAATAGTAACATCCACTTCCTCACCTGAAGTGGCATCCTGCTTCCTTCAGTTGGTCACTAGAGGTGTCTCCATGGGTTTGTAACTCTCCATGTAGAACTTATGTAGTATCTCATTTACATACTTTCCCTTAGAGACGAAGAGTTCCCCATCGCCTTGCCATACTTCCAACCCAAGGAAGTAGTGCATGATACCCATGTCCTTCATTTCAAATTCTCTTACAAGGTCCTCCTTGCAAGATCTGATCAGTTGCTCATTACTAGTTAAAATCAAATCATCAACGTATAAGACAATAATGAGCAATTTAGCTTCTACCAAGATGTAATATAGGTTTCCATCTACTAACTTTTTTTGAAGCCCAAACCAATCACATAGTTATTGATCCCGGTGTACTAAGCACGAGGTACATGTTTGAGACTGTGCAATGCTCGGTTGGGTCTGCACATATGAGACTCCCCATCAAATGTCTCAAAACCTTGTGGTTGCTCAATGTACACCTCCTCCTCAATAACCCCATTTAGAAATGTTTTTTTACATCCATCTAGTGGATCTTCCACCCCATCTTCATAAAGAATGCAAGAATTGATTTAATGGATGAGTACCTTGCTACATGAGCAAAGGTCTCCTCATAGTCAATTACCTCAACCCTAGAGTATCCCTTGGCCACAAATATGGCCTTAAAATTCTATATTCTTATGTCTATTACCTACTTAACCTTGAAGATCCATCTTGAACCCACAACAAATTTATTAGCTTGTCTTAGGACCACTTCCCAAACACTGTTCTTTACAATGGATTCATATTCCTCCACCATTGCATCAACCCATACAGGATTCTCTATTGATTCCTCCAAAGATGATGGCTTAGTCTCAACAACATTAGTCATTAGAGCCATGTAGCCAGTGTATCAATCAAGTGACCTTCTCTTCCTATGCACATTTGAAGGATCTCCCACATTCTCCCTTTCATCATGCACAAGTCTATTAGTTTGCTTGGTCGTTTTTCTACCTTCTCTGGATGGTTCTTGTTAAGTGGATGTCTCCACTCTCAGCTCCTCAATTTGTGGCTACTCCACAAATTTATGAGTCTCCTCCTTTGGAGCTAAAATATCCTCTTCTACTGGGATCTGGAGCTCCTTCTCAAGAGAGCACCACATCGCTTTCTCCTCATCAAATTTTACATCCCTTCACACAAATTTCATTATGAGGGATGACAAGTACACATAATATTTTTGAGAATTTTTTTTGTAACCCATAAAAACCCCCAATTCTATTGTTGTCTCAAGCTTCTTCCTTGATTCATTGGAGGCATGGTGGTAGAAAGAGGCTCCAAAAATCCTGGAGAGCGACACATCCAACATTCTCCCAGAAAAAACCTTCATTGGTGTAATCATGACGAGAATCAGACGAGGAATTTGGTTATGCAAATAGACAGTTGTGTCACATGCCTCTACCCACAATATAGTGGTAGGCATTTATAATGCAACATAGCCCTCATGGCGCCCATAATGATATGGTTCCTTCTTTTAACCACCCCATTTTGTTTTGTTTCGTGGAGTGTTGTCAACTCTTGTCGAATTCCTTCTTTCACATAGAAATTTTTTAATTAACTCAACACAAAATCACCTCCATTATCGCTCGTGAGAGCCTTCACCTTCTTGTTGATTTCTTTCTCAATCAGTGCCTTGAATTATATCAACTTGGAGAATGTCTCATCTTTCTTCTACATGATCAAGATCCAACACTTCTTTGAGAAGTCATCAATAAAAATTACAAAATATTTATGTTTCACAGTGGAGGCTGTCGAGAAAGGTCCACATACATCAGAGTGGATCCCTTCCGAGACTGCATGTGCTTTGTTCTCCCGATCATGGAATGTGGATTTTGTGTACTTCCCCAAGGTACACCCTTTACATACATCTTGTTGGTCAAGTGCTCATTTAGGGAGGCCAGTGGTTATTTGTTGCATAATCTTGAAGGCACCATGATGCAACTGACCAAGTCTTGTGTTCCAAAGTTCACCAAGATCATGACTCCGCACTTTCTCCACCATAGTGCTTAATGCAACACATTCTTCCACATATAGCTTATACAGGTTCTTCACATGAACCTTGATTTGTTTCACCTATCCCATGGCTATGTGTATTAATAATCCTTTTCCTTCTCTAAATATCACATCATAACCACGGTCTTTCAAAACTGCAAAGGAGATGATATTTTTATTTAGGCCCAGAACGAACATGACATCCTTGAACCTAAGAGGGGTGACCAAATCCCTTTGAAAAATGAATATACAAATCTTAGTTGCGTTGTACCTTCTGTCATACCTCATCTTGATGTGCATTTTCAAGTCTTCCTCCTCCAGGTCACTCAAAAATTGTCTACACCCTTTCATGTGAAACGATGCACTTGAGTCCAAGTACCACACACTCCCCATCATTTTTCTTACCATGCATGCGATAAGGGTAAAGTCAAGCTCAAACTGTGAAGAAAAAGATTCACCTACTCCTCCTCCTAAGCTCTTCTTGCTCGCCTTTTTATGTGGACACATCGTGGCATAATGTCCAAATTCATGACAATGGAAGCATTTAATTTTGGACAAATATTTCTTCTTGCCCCCTTGGCTAGATTCTGGTTTGGATTGTGATTTATTCCATTTTCCCTTTCCAACCAATGCAATTTTTTCTTCATCCTTTCCCTTGGATGAAGTCCCATCGCTAGTATTCCACCTTATTTCCTCATCTACCAAATCAGACCATAAGCGTTCCCAATTTCGTAGTTTCTCCCTCCCGTTACTTCTTGGGAAGGCCTAGTAGGGATAGGCTTACCAAGTTAGCTTCTACAACATTACCACCAACCCCGCCAAGTTGATCAAGAACTTGTGTGAACTTACTTAGATACTGTAGAATAGTGTCATTCTTCGACATCTTAATATTTCGAAGTTTCTCCTTGATTGTCATCTTCCTATGGTCACTACTATTCTAAAAAAAAATTATGTCAGTGCTTTCCACATTGCGAAAGGAGTTTCTTTCTTGTGGATTTTTTTGAGACAATGTGATCCTATATTCCTTCCATACTCTCATCGCCTTGGCTACATATTTCTTCCACTGAGCAAGGTTTTGTGCATCATATGCTTATGGTTTTGCAACATATGTCTTGATGTATTCCAACAATCCATTGTCATCCAATACCGCCTCCATGTGATCCTTCCATGCAATGAAATTAGAGCTTCCTTCCAAGGAATACTCTATCCTCAACCCCTTGAAGGTCATCTTCCCAACTCTATAGAGATCCTGCTGCACTGAGTTGCAAATTCGATTCTCCTGAGAAACAACTTTGAAATACTTTATCTAATGTGAATACTACTCCGATACCATGTAGAAATTATGGTGTAGAATTGCAATTGCTCATGAAATTTTAATCTAAATCACAAGACACAATCCTACTCTACTGCTCTATGGAATAATTCACAATTTAGAACCATAATAAAAAACGTGCAATAAGAAATAACACATATGCTCGCACTATTTTTGTAGGGGAAAGAAACTATTAAAAACCCCTTATGATTGCTTGCATTAATATGATGAATAGAGATGAATTACAATTACTTGCTCGCTCTTAGCATAACCTACAAGGGAATAGACTATCTCTCTGCTCATTGAGAAGCTATGACCCAGACTTAGTCAATAGTCAATTTTTGTCTATGCTTGAGCCCATATTTCCTTACGCAATTCCTTAAGAAATTAGAACCCTACTATTTAGGAAATTCATCAAATTGATTTTGTAATTCCCAAGGATGATCATCTAATTTATTCAACATTTGTACTCTCAAATGCAACACTTGTACACTCAAAACTAGTCTACAACTGATGTTACACTGCCTTGGAATCTCCAACACGGCTGGGGAACTTGAATTCTCTGCATGCACTAGCTATTTTGGGTTGATTGATCAATCAATTGGATGATTATTGAGTTTGACTGAAGTCCCACTGCACAATTAACCCTCCACTAGTTCCTCCAATAGTTGGAACTAGTTTGACTAAAAACAACTTGAAATAACTGACCTTGATTGCTAGAAATTAGCAATCACATATGCTTAAATAAACTTTGACCCCTCTAATCCAAATTTACTGAGCGAACTGAGTGACAAGAGCCATGTCACCTCATTTAACTGCATCCAAGTTGTCTGATAATGTGGAAATTCCATTTTTCTCAATTTAATCAAGGCAAAGTCAAATTGAGAATTTCTTGTTGCATTTTTCAACATGTTAATAATTATAACCAATATACAAAGTTGAAAAACACAAGAAATCAATTTATATTATGCAAGGCATAATTAAAATATGAAAAATAACAGTGATAACATATAATAAAGTTAGCATATGAACATGCACTAAATTTAACATGCAAAAGTAGAGAATTAACAAAATGAAAAACTCTAAACTAAGTAATGATTATTTTTAACATAAACTAGTTGATTGAGAGATATTCCAGATGAGACCCCAAATGTTGTAATGTCATATCCTAACTAAGATTTTCCTCAAATGTTTGAGGAGTCTCTTGTCATCATAAGATCACTGTTAAAGTCATTTGAAGAAATTCTATGGTGCCTTAAGTTTCAATTTTTTTTGGCAATAAGTATTACATTTTTTATGAACCTTTTTTATTAATATTTATAGATGTGGTCCCCAAAAAATCACATAAAATAATAAATAGGCATGTGATTAGTTTCCAAACACCATAAGTATTTGAAAAGTTTTTTTTGTTTTTGTTTTGTTTTTGTTGTTTTTATAGATAACTTCACTAAAGTATTTACAAAGAAAATGCATGCACCCTCGCCCCCCTTACACCTGATTATATCCATCGGCCCCTTTTCCAAATGGGGTTTTGACTTTGTAAATGAAACCCCACTTCCTCTGTTGGACACAACTACATTATTGGTGTTGTGGACTAGTTTACGAAATGGGCTGAAGCCATTCCCACTTTCTGGGCCTATGGAGAGATTGTGGTGTTATTCTCGTTCAATGAGGTGATCTGTCATTTGGGTGTGCCCCACACAATTTTTACAGATCATGGTTCTCACTTTCATAACCACATGGTGTCTGACTTAACATAATTTCTCAATTTTAAGTAGGAACAGTCCTCCTCCTATCATCCCTAGGCTAATGGACAAGTGGAAGCCATTAATGGCATCCTAAAAACCATGATCGGCTAATTAGTAGGTAACCACAAAACTCACTGGCACAATACATTATATCCTCCATTGTGGGTGTACCGAACTTCGGTCAAAACTTCTACAGTCTTTACACCATTCCACCTCACTTATAACCTGGAAGTGGTACTACATATCAAGTGCCAGATTACTTCATTGAAACTCATTGTTGAACTCTTGCCCGACACTACTATAGAAGAAGAATGATTGCTATATCTCAATCAGATCGATGAGACCCACTGAGATGCCACACTAGAACTCGAAGCCCATAAGCGTCGGGTCAAATCCCAATATGACAAAAATGTCAAGCCTCATTCTTACCAAGAAGACAACCTTGTTTTACTCTATGATTAGAAACACGACCTCTTGGGGGCAGGAATGCTTCAACCATTATGGATCGATCCATATGTCGTCACCAAAGCCCTCTCAAAAGTTTCCTATGAAATTTAGGACAGTGAAGGAATGCCACTCACGGATCCTCAAAATGGGCTCTATCTGAAAACGTATTATGCCAAGTATTGCACTAGGCATGAGCTTTGTAATTTTATGTATTTATAAGTTTTCCTTCTTTTTGCAATGAATGGATTTTTGGAATTTGGGAGTATTTGTCTCATATATGTTTCTTGTTGTGCAAATGTCTTCATCACCCTTACTATACGTAGGATATGCGAATGGTGCCAACCATCACACATGACACATTGCATCAATTGCTTGGGTCATTTAGACACCTAATTTAAAACTACTTTGTTCTGGGGGAGTGGCACCGCCACCAACAGTATTGCTAAGTATATGTCTATAATATCACTTCTCACCAAAGTGTCATCTTGGGACATCTTCAATAATTAGGGGATTTTTTAGGTCTAAAATGGGCCTCCTCACGAAATTATAAAATAATAGTGAAAATAATAAAATAAGATTAGATTACATCATCGAATTTTAGAGGGAAAAAAGAAAAAACTATTTTTTGCAACTGTATTTTCAACTTATCGCCTTGTGGGTTTACTCAAATTTCAAATGAAAACACGTTTTGGATACATAATTTGATTCCTCATCCAAGGATTACCCATGTTGCATACTTTTGATAGACCCTGCTACACAAAAATGAGAAATACATTAAAAACATGATTGCAAACATGTTTTTTCCTGTATTTCTCATTTTTCTTGTAGTAGTGTCCATCGAAAATATCGAACATGGGTACTCCTTGGATGAGAAATTAAATTTTGCATACAAAAAGCACTCCCTCTCAAAATTTGAATAAAACCTTAAGGAGATAAGTTGAAATACAAGTTGAAAAAATAGTTTTATTATTTTTTTATTTTTTTATCTTTTTACCCTTTTAATCTAAAGATGGTGAATCATCCCCCATGGTTGACATCATCATCTTGAATCCTATTGGTTCTTATAAAGTTTATTTTGGTTGTAGATTTTTCTTAGGAGGCCCATTTTAGACCTCAAAATTCCCCTAATGTTGGTGTTCAGGTTAGACTCTCAACTTGTCGTTATGCAATTGAAAAATCATTATCACATTCGAAATCCAATATTGTTACGTTATTATTTAAGGTACGACTCTTAGAACGTCAATTTGAGTTTATTACATATGAACACATTCCTCGAGAATTTAATGCATTGGGTGACTCATTAGTAAATTATGTATTAGATTGACATCTCTCTTGTTTATTATAGATACATGCATGAATGTAAATATTTACATAGTTAAAAATTTACAAAAACATTAAAAAACATTTACATCATAAAAGTGTCAAACTCTCTCTCTCTCTCTCTCTAACCTCCTAACCTCCTAAGAGGAACTAGAAATCACTCAAGCAAATGGACAGTGTGTCACTGCATATGGGAAGGGATCTCCCTCATGGGAAGAGGAGGAACACCCATGCTCAGGCCTCTGAATTTCCTCAAAACTTCGCATAGACTCTTCACTTCATCTCCATCTTAGGAAGTCGCCACACCCGCGTTAGATCCAGGTAGTCGGTCCCCCCACCTCGCGTAGCGAGGCATGCTCGCAAGTCACACTAGTGCCACATATGCGTCAAGCAAGCGCTTCATATTAGCACTTGTTGATCTATAAAATCAAAAACATTACATAAACATTAAAAAGTTAAAAAATACTTTAAGTACTCTAAAAAACATTCTTATCCTGAGGCCCCTAATGGCTGTCAGGTTGCAGCATCAAATCTCGATCTCCTTTAAAGTCCAGGGATTTATAAGCATAATTTCCATACAAGGGCAGGAATTGAGTGAATAGTGAGCCATACATGAAACACACCATGCCACCACTTGAAGGCCATAATGATCATGTTTCTTTTGCTGATATAATCTTTGGAAATTGTTTCTTAGGAACCAAAATTGGGTGTTATCAATCACATTCATCATATGTTCCACTAGATAAACAACTAGAGATCCTTCCTTTCTCTGTAGCTGGTGCAAATGAATCTTATAATATAAACATACATAGTAATTCTAATTATAGTATAGGAAGAAACCTAGTAGCCAATAATATTTGGACTTTATATTTTGATGGTTCAAAGATGTAGGATGGCTCTGAGGTAGGTTGTGTACTTATAGACCAATGTAATAAGAAACATATCCTTTCATGTCATCTGTACTTTGAGTGTACGAATAATACTATCAAATATGAAGCGCTCGTACTTGGACTAAAGAAATCCATTGATATGAAGGTAGAGATTCTTAAGGTAATTGTTGACTCAGAGGTGGTCACTACTCAGGTACGGGATACTATTCACTGTGTTTCATAGAATATTAAAAAATATCTGCAAGTGGTATGGAGTTTGATTAATCATTTAAAGCTTCTAATATTATTTATGTTCCTATACTTAGAAATGTTGTAGCATATGCATTAGCAAATGCAGCCACTAGGATCTCACCACTGAGAAATGGTTTTTCTACTGAAATTATATACAAACCATATGTGCCTGACAACATCACTAATTTAGATGTTTTCAATGATGACCAATAGATACTGCACATTATGGCTAATCCTCACATATTCAAAGATGTTTGCATAGAATAGGATGAGCATGATCAGGCTCTACATGAGGTATCTAGTGCCAAGGAAATAATATTCCTAAAGGTGTGGTGTCCCTAGAGAATTTATATGACCTACATAATTCATTTAAAGGACCAAACAAGACAAAGACTCGGAGTTCAAAGTTATCATTTGAACAAATCAAGCTAGGAAATCAAGAAGATCTGAAATATGTAAACCTTGGTATGTGTTGTTCTCCATAAGAATGATGGGTGTTTATCTACCTATTCAAACAATATTGTTATGTGTTTGCATGGATATACAACGATTTAAGGACAAATGGTACTCATATTATCGAACACATCATTCCTATAAAAGAAGGGGTAAAACCTTTATAGAAGAAACTAAGAAAAGTTCATCCTATGCTGGAACCCCTCATCCAAAAGGAATTGAGAAATTTTTTGGACGATCAGATCATTTTTAAAGTCAGGAACTCCATTTGGATTTCAAATTTGGTCCCAATTAGAATGAATTCTGGTGAAATAAGGCTATGTGTATCTTTTTGCAATCTCAATCGGGCCTCTAATAAAGACAACTATCTAGTGCCATCCATCGAACATATCCTCCAGAGAGTATCTAGGTCTAAGATTTTTTCGCTACTAGATGGTTTATCTCGTTATAATCAAGTGCTAGTAGTGAAACCTAATCTATTGAAAACTACCTTCATGTTCAAATGGGGAACATTTACTTTCAACACGATTCCATTCAAACTTAGGAGTGTTGGTGCCACTTTCCAAAGAGAAATGGACATTTATTTCCATGGCCTTATTGGTCATACCGTAGTTGTTTATTTAGATGATGTTACTATGTTTTCAAAGAGAATATAAAATCATGTACATCATCTAAAATAGATATTTGAGAGGTGTTGAAAGTATGGGATTTCTCTTAATCCCAAGAAAAATATTTTCGATGTGTCTAAAGGGACTCTCTTATGGCACATCATTGCAAAGAGTGGAATTAAAATTTACCTTGAGAGAGTCATATTCATTAGATAGATCCCATTTCCAGTGAATAAGAAGGCTATGTAGTCTTTCTTAGGAAAGATAAATTTCCTAAGAAATATAATCTATGATTACACTTAGATAGTTAAGACTATATAGGAGAGGATTAAGAAATATGTAACATATAAATGGGATAAATGGGAAAAGGATGCTTTCTCTCAAATAAATCAGCAAATTGTTGATGCACTTGCATCATTCAGTCCATACTATGGCAAATACTTCTCACTTTATACCTTCTCTTTGAACTTGTTGATTGCAACCGTATTGACTCAAAAGGATGTTGAGTTAAATGAGTAGCCTATTTCTTTTATGAGTTCCAGCCTAAAAGGGCAAGAATTAAGTTACCCTACCATCAACAAACAAGCATATGTTGTATACAAGGACCTTAAGTATTTCAGGCCTTATATTTTAAAAGCTCACAATATCGTATTTGTACATCGTCCAGCAGTAAGAACATTGTTCGTGCAGCAGGAGCTGTGTGAGAAGGGGGAAAATTGGATGACCTCCTTACAAGCATATGATTTGGAGTTCAAATGAGTTCATACCATAAATGGTTATGGCCTTTGTAAGCTAGCAACTAAAGCAAGAGATTCTCCTAAGCAACATATTTTATGGTGGGAGTAGGAAATAGAAATTAACATGTCCCCCAATCCACGTCTATAGCGCCATGGTATGATAACATACAACAATTTAGAGAGCATGGAACCTTTCCCGTGCACCTATCAAATAAATAGAATAGGGAAATCTACTTAAAATCTCTATCTTACTAA
This sequence comes from Pinus taeda, assembly GCA_000404065.3. Classification (NCBI taxonomy): domain Eukaryota; kingdom Viridiplantae; phylum Streptophyta; class Pinopsida; order Pinales; family Pinaceae; genus Pinus; species Pinus taeda. Next base: position 13,645 of record APFE031616081.1, read on the forward strand.
TTAGTTCATGGAGGGATTTTCAGAAAGAACCACAACATTGTTTTGTTAAGATTCCTTGAGCCACAAGACACAAAGAAGGTACTTAAAGACTTTTACAATGGATAAGCATGTGGTCACTATGCGAGAGACATTATACAACATAAAGTTATGAGGGTTGGTTATTATTGGCCCATGTTATTCAAAGATGCTCACACTTATATTCACAAGTGCCTAGCTCGTCAAAGGTGCATCAACTGAGATCAGAGGTCAGTCACCCCACTACTACTAGTAGCAGTTGAGGAACCTTTCCAACATTGTGGCCTAGATGTTATTGGATAATTTTATCCTCATTCATCAAAGAAACACTCATATATTCCAACAATGACAGACTATTTCACTAGGTCGTCAGAAGCAGTTCCCTTGAGAGAAGTAAATGACTAGGAAGTCATCCACTTTTTGCAACATAATATTATAACCAGGTTTGGCATTTAAACATCACTTGTATTTGATAATGTGATTTAATTTTCATCATTTAAAATTTATGAATTAGAATTAGGAAATGGGATTGTATTAAAACATGAATCTAATTATTACCTACGAGAAAATGGTTCGGTTGAATCGACAAATAAAAGTATTATCTACATAATCAAGAAGCCCATCTTCTATGAGAAAAGGAACTAGTATAATGCATTGACCAATGCATTATGGGTTGACTGTGTAACTCCTAAGCCTTCCCTAAATACCTCGCTATCTCTGGTTTATGGTAAAGAAGTTATCTTTCTCCCGAACATGTATCTTCCAGCCTTGCAACTCTCTTAAGAGTCACAAGGTAGACCTTGCCTTTTCGTTCAGAGCAAGATAGACACTTTACTCAAACTCGAGGAAGAAAGGATCAATTTGAAAGAGATGTTTTTTGGTCACCAAAACCATGTGAAACACTGGTTTGATAAAAAATCAACACGAGAAAATATTTTTGGTGTGGGTGACCTAGTACTGAAGTGGGATAAACCACATGAAGAAAAGGGAAAACACACGAAGTTCCAGCCGTACTGGATCATACCTTTCACCATCGAATAAAGGCTCGATTATAATACACTCAAGATGAAATCCTTACACGAGAGGATTGAACCCTATTAATTTTAGGTATGTTCTATGATTAGAGCAATTTATTTCAATTTTCACAGTTACCTCCATAATGTTTCGATATTAGCAATCACATCAGCATTAAAGTAAACTACAGATGGAACATAAACATAAATCAGAGAGGACAAGCCAAGACAAGAGAACACAAGATGTCACACTAGCAAGGGACAAACCCTAATTTGGGGAAACCCTTGATCAATTATTCTTATATGTTCTTCAATAGTTCAACAAAGAGAGAAAGAGAGATAGTACATTTACAACAAAAGTCATCACTTTGACTTACCTGGATAAGAGCATAGATCATCTCTAAGAAGATGATACATGAGATCAGTTGAAGACATATTGCTTCAAGTAATTCTCCAAGGTGATTCTGTCACCTATTATTGTGCTGCATTTTGTAATCATGCTACACCTCACCACGTTGCACCATGTTGCACCCATCATCACTCTGTTGCATCTCATCACGCTTCATTAATCATGACTGTACCCATCACTGTACTACATTGTGTTCCATTGTTGCACCATGTTGCCATCTTGACCTATGTGTTGGCTGCACCTTGCTTGCTTGTTGTCCCCAGCATGCTGCTCCCCTTCGAAGACAGATGCTCTGACTATTTTGGCAATTCTCGCTAGTTCTGGCAGTTCCAGCTGTTGCCGGTAGTTCTGGCAGTTCCAGTTGTTCACAGTAGTTCTGGTAGTCCCAACAGTTCTAGCTTTTCCGGTAGTTTTTGATTTTCCAACAGTTCTAGTAGTTTCGACATTTCCATCTTTTCCTGCTTTTCTGGCAGTTCTGACTTTTCCGGAATCTCCATCTTTTCCGGCAGTTCCGGATTTTCCAGTAGTTTTGGCTTTTTTGGCAGTTTTGATAGTTCTGGCTTTTCCAGCGTTTCCATCTTTTTTGGTGGTTCTGGCTTTTCTCGCAGTTCTGGCTTTTCTAACAGTTCCGGATTTTTCATCTTTTTTGGCAGTTCCAACATTTCTAGAAATTTCAGCTTTTTTGGAAGTTCTAGCTTTTTTGGAAGCTCCTGTAGCTGTTCCTTTCCCGTAGTTCTGACTTTTCTAGCAGTTCCAACATTTCTGGCATTTCCGACTCTTCTAGCAGTTTCATCTTTTTTAGCTTTGCTGGCTTTCTACCCTCTAGATTAGGGAAACGTTATTGCTTAGGATCTCTCCTCCTACTAAAACCCAAAGACAAGTAGAGAGAGGAAGAGATCCTGAGTGTGTTGAAATGAATTGAAGGCCACTTCTATTTATAGTAAAACTTTGAGCACATGTGTGGTTTATTTGGTTGCTGGTCAACATTAACGAATTGTCTTATAACGTAAATAAATTCATAACTCCATGAATACTTATC
>APFE031616085.1:0-82242 GCA_000404065.3 Pinus taeda
ATTTTGTTGTTTAGTTAACTCCGCCATTACTTGTATAAAAAGGGGCAGCATTGAAGACTTCAGGGACGTTTGGAGTATATTGTATCTTTACTTTCTGTTTACAGGCTGCACAGTTAGTTAGACTCAGACTATCGAGTCTCTTTGAGACTTAGTTTTGCTGTACTATCATTGATGCGTTAATATAGTATATTTGTTGTTACTTTCTCCCTGCATCTGAAGTAAGTTACGGCGGTGTGCCATTGGAAGCTAAGGGCCCGGCTCCAATGGACACTGGCTAATTGTATCATTACAGTTTGGCTTTGTGTGGTTTGTTTATTGTTTTCAATAATCTGATATACTTACATGATGTTCCATACTCGTTCATCAGTAGTTTTCCTTTTGTAAATCTTTGTAACAAGTTTACATCATATTTCCAGAATTGATCACATAACATTGTTCTAATTTGTTCACTTCCGTTACAGAATTTATAAGTGGAATGTTTCAGCTACATATGGTTGGAGTGATGGACTACTGGTAATCATTTTAGATTATGTGTATATATGATTGACATTTCCTGTTTATGGTGATTTGCTGTTCCATTTGATTAAACTGTCTACTTGTACAAAAGATTGCTCTTTCTTTGTATGTAAGTTGATGCCAAGAATTGAGAGTGTTGAACTCGCAAGATTTAGTTTCTTTCCTGCCGTTCCTTTTTACTGTTGTTCCATTTCTGAATTGCCGTTCCATTCTGCTTTCTTGCTGTTCCTTTTTACTTGCATTCATTGGTTTGGTGTGGGAGGAGGATCAAAGCTGTCGTGAGACACAGCAAATGCTATTATGCTCCCAGATCCATGATCCATACTCTAATTCCTTTTCCTTCATCAGTTTCTAGAGGGATGGGTTACTGCTTCCGTACCCTTGACTGACAAAGTTGCCGCGTGTGATTTCTTTATGCAAAATTAATTTAGCATAGCTTAGCATCCGTTTACTCTTGTATTTCTTAGACCTATACTACTAAGCATTACTCTGACAAATAGCCTCAAATCGAGATACCCTTTACAATAACAAAACGCTCCCGGATTGACTTGTAATGTGAGATAACTAGAGGTGAAAAAGACCCTTGTTACAGCTCTACATTTTGGTGCAGTTGCCAGGGAAAGGGTATAGCCATTTGTCTTTTAAACAGGGTAGTGTGCAAATCTGCCAGGGGAGAGTTTGATTTTAAAAACGGAAGGTAAGAAAATGCGTACGGAGCATGTAAAAGCCCTGCTCCACCGTCCACTTTCCTAGCAGAATTGATTGGTTAGATAGGATTTAGCAGTTTAATTGGAGTGCATGACTAAGCAGAAAAAGCCAGAAAAAAATCAAAAGCCTCCATCTAAAGTCGAAAAAGCCAAGGGGCCGGTGACCCTTGGACGAACGACCTTCATAAACGAAATCTATAAGAAAGTCGAATCTCAGCCATCAGTAGGTTATAGGAAAATCAATTCTAAACATCCTACTAGTTCCCTTCAGGCCTCGGAATCACCATCTAAAGCCTTTGCTGAGGTGCACAGTCAAACAGAGGAGCAGGACTTTCAAGAAATTGAAAATTTGACTCCTGGACTATTGCACGAAGGGAATATTAGTAACCTTTACGAAGGAGGAGGAGAAACAGGGGAAATCGGGGAACCTAGATCTCCTATTGAACCAAACCAACCTTTAAAAAGCACGGATAAAGGAAGCACTGAAAAAATCCTCATTGAAGGAATTCATTCACCTCAGAGAGTTGGGGCCATCATTATCCCTGATAAAGGGAGTGTTGTCAAAACAATCCCCGTTAATATTACCCCTTCTCAACCAAGGAACACTCTCTTGGAAATTCCTGAAGATTACTGGCATATATTCGATCCCATGGCGCAGAATCAGCCAAACACCCAGACCTCCACATTGCAATATCCTATAGTACATTCTGTAGCAAATGCACCCATGAAAGCTATCCCTCTCCAGCATATGTCCACATTTCATGGCCTTACATCAGAAGATCCGAATGCATTCTTGTTCGAATTTGATGTATTATGTAGAGGATACGATTACATTACTGATCCCCAGAAATTAAAATTGTTCCCCTCCACATTAAAAGGGGTTGCTTTAAGATGGTTTATGGGCTTAGGTGGTGGGGTTATTAACAATTGGGATCAAATGAAAGAAGCCCTTTTAAAGAAATATCAGGATTACTGTAGGTCAAGAGAACTAAAAGATGAAATCTTTCAAATGTCAGCTAGACCAAATGAAACTCTAGAAGAATATGTAGAACATTTCCAATATAACTTGCAAATATCTCCCTATGCATCATTACCTCTGCCTGATAACGTGTTGAAAACCGCATTAATTAGAGGTATGAAAGAACAATGGATTGAAACGTTGAATATTATGGGGAAAGGAGACATTTATCAGGAAAATTTTGCTGACATCATTGATCTGTGTATCAGGAGCTCAAGAGGCAGCACAAGGATAAAACCAGCAGAATATGATCACTTTACCAGAGATAACATAACATCAACAGAGGGAGTAACACGTGTGGAACTTGGAAATTTGCTAGAAAATTTTAAAACTGACATCCTGGGGACATTAACTACACAGCTTGATATTGTGCAGGCTAAACAGAAGCAAGCAGAGGCGAAACAGAATCTAGCGATTTTCTGCCCTCGATGCAGGAAGAAACATAGCCCCAAGGAATGCCCGCTCGATACAGTTCAAACATGTGCTATCTGTACCAAGGACCACCTGACTGAAAGTTGCCCCTCAGTTCCTGGTTTGAAGGCAGTATACAAAGAAGCAGAAGAGGAGCCAGAATCGGCATATTTTATTAACCAGTGTCGTCAATGGCAGCCAAGGCAATCTGGTATGTTTTCAGACCCCTCCTCTTCTTTTCAACCCCCGCAGTTCAATGCTCAGCAACAGAGTATGTGGAAAAACCAGTCTCAGCACCCGTTTTTGAATTGGTCACCTCAAATGTTTCCTACTCTGAATCCTTGGATGAACCAATCTGGTTGGCCAAACTTCCCTTATCCCCCACCATATTGGCATAATAATTCATATCCTCCGCAATGGACCCCTTCTACTTCGCAAGGTTCACCCTGGCAGACAAACTGGCCAAGATCAACATATCAGCCAACAGGATCAATTCCGCTCCCTCAACCAACAATGCCAGCCTTACAACAAAATCCCCAGCCTAACCTAAGACCGCAGCTCCCAGCCCAACCCAACCCCAGTCCAAATAATAGACTAGTTCAATCTCTTCAAATTACAGAATCCTCAGAGATTGAATCTGATCTGCAGGAGTGCAATGATCTTGAGTTAAGATCTGGGCGAATAATAGAAACCAAGGGACATAGAACAACTCACATTGAAGATTAGTTACCTATAGAACAGTCGTCACAACAGGAAGAGGTAAGTAAAGACCAGGCTCATCAGCAAGTAATTACATCTCCTCCACCTTTCCCAGAACGATTGGCCATTCCATGACCAACACAATATCCAGATTTTGATATTCTGGGAGAACTACAAAACTTGTATATAAGAATTCCATTCCTTCAAGCTATAAAAGATATCCCCATATATGCAAAAACCATAAAAGACCTGTGTAGCAGAAAATCAAAAAGAAATGTAACCTCTAACCCAAGAGTCCAGGTAGTCGGCACCTTATCTGACCTCCTATCAGGGAGAGAAACACCAGTTAAATACGAGGACCCTAGAAACCCAATCATCACTGTTCAACTCTGTGGGCAGACCTTGACCAACGTCTTAGTTGATCTAGGGGCTACAATTAACATCCTGACAATATCGACTTGCCAGAAGCTCGGAATTACATCGGTAGAACCTACTTCCACTTTGTTAGAACTAGCTGACCGATCAGTAATAAGACCAGAAGGCACCTTGTATGATGTTATGGTTTCAGTGGACTCCTGAGAATACCCGACCGATTTCCTGATAATTAATCCAAAAACCCGAGTAGATGGAAATCCGCTAATTATAGGGAGACCATGGCTCGCTACTGCTAACGCCTACAATGGTTGCCGGCAGGGAAACATGACCATAACCAGAGGGCCGGATATCAAAAATTTAATCTTGTACCCTCCAGCGCAGCCAAGCATCACGCCTCATATATCACTGACCAATCTACGCCCTACCTCATATATCACTGACAATATTAGACCCCCATTAACAGTCCAGGAAGCGCTAGATTTTAAAGATCAAATGGAAGACGATGCCATCAATAAATTCATTAATCAAACAGAATGCACATCGTATGCACAATGTTTTATGATAAAAGCGGCATTTGATAACGAATTAGAGGAGGAAACCCTGAAAGACGAACATGACCAAATTATACCTGTGACTTCTGTCGCTAATAGAAAAGTAGTGCAAATTGAACCGGGGAAAACTTTATATATTAACGCTAATATGACACCAGAACAAGAGACAAAACTCATCCAGCTGTTATGAAAGTATCGGGAGGAATTTGCATGGGACTATCCCGATATGAAAGGGATTGATCCCCAGCTATGCACACATCGTATTTATATCGAGAAAGATGCAAGACCTGTTCATCAACTGCAAAGAAGACTCAACCCCCATTTAAAAGATGTTGTAAAAGCTGAGCTTCAGAAACTTTTAGACGCTAATTTTATTTATCCTATTTCTGACAGCAAATGGGTCTCTCCACTCGTGGTAGTACCTAAAAAGAACGGGAAATGGAGGATCTGTGTCGATTATAGAGAATTAAACAAAGCCACACAAAAAGATTAATTCCCTCTCCCATTCATAGATCCGGTACTGGAAACCTTAGCATGCAAGAAATCCTTTTCTTTCTTGGATGGCTTCAGCAGATACAATCAGATTCAGATTGCCCCTGAAGACCAGGATAAGACTACCTTTACTTGTCCCTGGGGAACGTTCGCTTATCGAGTCTTACCTTTTGGTTTATGTAATGCTCCGGCCACATTCCAAAGGGATGTCCTTAGCATCTTTGCAGAGTTAATTAATGATGGATTGGAAGTCTACATGGATGACTTCACACCATATGGAGATGACTTTGATCCAGCTCTAGATACTCTCGAAAAAGTCCTAGAACGTTGCATCGCTACCAGGCTTTGCCTGAGTCACGAAAAGTGTTACATGATGATGACCGAAGGACTCATTCTGGGACACTATATTTCAGTAGCTGGTATTTAGGTAGACCTGGCTAAAATTCAAATACTTTTGCTTATTCCAACCCCCACTAATCAAACAGAGGTACGCAGTTTTCTTGGTTTTTCTGGGTATTATAGATGATTCATACAACATTATTCACATATTGCTGCACCTTTACATGCATTAACTGGAAATGTTGATTTCTTATGGACAGTGAAATGTGATCGAGCCTTCAAAGAATTAAAGAAGTTGGTATCTACAGCTCCAGTTCTCCGAGGACCTAATTGGAATTTACCATTCCAAATTTCAACTGACGCCTCAGACACAGCAATCGGTGCAGTTTTGGGCCAAGAAGAGGATAAAAGACCATACGCCATCTATTACATCAGGAAAAATTTGGCCCCAACTGAATTAAATTACACTGTCATTGAAAAAGAATTCTTAGTTGTGATACACGCTGTTAATAAATTTAGACACTATATTACAGGCTATCCCGTTATTTTGTATACAGACCATTATGCTATTAAGTATTTAGCAAATAAGCCTGTTACAAATGGAAGAATAACCAGGTGGTTGATCCTGTTGCAGGAGTTTGATATTACAATCAGAGATCGACCGGGGAAGGAGAACCCTGTAGCTGATTTTCTTTCACGAATACCAAAATCAGTTGAAACAGCAGCAGTCGAGGACCAATTTATAGACGAACACTTATTTGCTGTCGTCGTTTAGACTCCCTGGTACGCTGATGTTGCTAACTATCTTGCAGTAGGTAAGCTTCCAAAACATTTAACCCCCAATGAACGGAAGCAGATTGTTCAGAAAAGCAATCCATTTTCATGGGTTGGGGGCTATTTGTTTCACACAGGTGCAGATATGGAAATCAGAAGATGTATTCGAGAGGACGAAATCTCTGATATCTTGAAAGCCTGCCATGACGGGCCATCTGGAGGACATTTCGCCGAACGAAGAACAACACATAAAGTATTACAAACGGGATATTACAGGCCTACAATTTTCAAGGATGAGAAAAAATTTGTGCAGGCCTATGATAGCTGTCAGCATGCAGGACGACCTGGTCCAGCAGACGAAATGCCTTTGCGGCCTCAATTAGTGATTGAACCTTTCGAACACTGGGCTCTGGACTTCGTCAGACCCATCAACCCGCCATCAAGCCAAAGAACCTACATTTTGGTGGCAACTGAATATGTTACCAAATGGGTTGAAGCGGAGGCATTGCCTAGAGCTACAGAAGATTCGGTAATACAGTTCTTGTTCCATTTGTTTGTATGTTATGGTTTTCCAAGGGAAGTGATTATAGACGGAGGACCACAATTTTTGGGGCATAAATTAGCTGCAACACTCAATAACTATCATGTCCAGCATAAAATTACTACCCTATACCATCCACAGGCAAATGGGCAAGTGGAGAGCAGCAATAAGGTAATAGAGTCTATTTTGACAAAAACCGTTGCCTCACATCGCCGTGATTGGGCCGCCCGACTACCCGAGGCACTGTGGGATTATCGAACCACATGGAGAAGCACCACCGGCTATTCACCATATCACTTAGTGTTTGGAAAGCAGCCCATTTTTCCTATAAAATTCAAGATCCAAACGCTGCGAACTGCCCAAGAAGTCGGATTGGATTTAAGTGAAGCATAGAAAAATCGGTTACAGCAAATTAATGAGTTAGATGAAACAAGGCTCTCTGCATTACAAAATACAACACTCATTCAACAGCAGCGAGCCAAGTGGCATGGTGCGCTCATCAAAAACAAGATATTTCATGAAGGAGACTGGGCTCCGTTATATGATTCTAGATTTCAGGATTTCCCGGGGAAGCTTTAGACTCGTTGGTTGGGACCATACGAGATTCAAAAAGTCCATGACAATGGGACCCTTACTCCGACCACAATCGATGGGTCTGGATATACATTTAAGGTAAACGGCCACCGAGTTCATCTATATCGCAAACCGCTCACTCGGGAATCTTTTTGTCAGCAGCTACGCCAAGATACTAATATTGAGATTATGGGCGAGGAAGCAAAAACTTCCTCACCTATAGATCAGTAAGAAATTCATATTTTATTACCACATCTTGTATATAAAATTGTAAATCTTGTATATATGTTTTTAGTATTTGTCCGTGAAAAGGAACAGCACTTGTGTGCTTTGCTGTTTCTTTTCAAAAGGAACAACACTTTTGGATTTTTGCTGTTCCTTTTCAAAAGGAACAACACTTGAATGTTTTTGTTTTTCCTTTTAAAAAGGAACAACACTTGTGTGCTTTTGCTGTTCCTTTTCAAAAGGAACAACACTTTTGGATTTTTTTTGTTCCTTTTCAAAGGGAACAGCACTTGTGTGCTTTTGCTGTTCCTTTTCAAAAGGAACAACACTTTTGGATTTTTGTTGTTCCTTTTCAAAAGGAACAGTGCTTGTGTGTTGCTGTTCCTTTTCAAAAGGAACAGAACTTGTGTGTTTTTGTTGTTCCTTTTCAAAAGGAACAACACTTTTGGATTTTTACTGTTCCTTTTCAAAAGGAATATCACTTGAATGTTTTTGTTGTTCCTTTTCAAAAGGAACAACACTTGTGTGCTTTTGCTATTCCTTTTCAAAAGGAATAACACTTTTGGATTTTTGTTGTTCTGTTTCAAAAGGAACAACACTTGAATGTTTTTGTTGTTCCTTTTCAAAAGGAACAACACTTGTGTGCTTTTGCTGTTCCTTTTCAAAAGGAACAACACTTTTGGATTTTTGTTGTTCCTTTTCAAAAGGAACAACACGTGTGTTTTTGCTGTTCCTTTTCAAAAGGAACAACACTTGTGTGTTTTTTGTTGTTCTTGTTCGAAAGGAACATCACTTTTAGATTTTTGCTGTTCCTTTTCAAAAGGAACAACACTTGTGTGTTTTTGCTGTTCCTTTTCAAAAGGAACAACACTTGTGTGTTTTTGTTGTTCGTCCCTTTCATATGAAGGATGTGTTGTCCATCCTCTTTCCAAGGCCATAAGTAGCAACTACAGATTTATGCAATGAATATAAAATCCAGGATATATCGAGATCATCATATCATAAATCGCTATCTTTAACAGCCCTAGTATTGATGCAATAACAAAGGAAGGATACACACACTCATCATTCTTGCTGTCATAGTCTCACCTCCTCTGCCTTGTTGGAAAATTTCATCATGTTGAGTCCCTACAATTTCATCTATTATCACTTGGAAATAAGAACAAAAGATTTATATCTTCCTATTGGGATGACAAGACTTCTTCCGCCATTCCCACTCTTAAGGAGAGCTGAACCACCCTTATGTGTAATTACACAAGAGCAAAAGTCTGTTTCAAAAGAAACAAGAGCAAAAGCAAAATAAAAAGAAATTATTTGTCAAATGCAGGATAGGGGGTTCATTAAAGAACCAGCCTACTATGATCATAAGATTGGAAGCGAAGTGGCATTCCCATCATGGCCACCACACCAGGGATATGGTCCAACGGGTTCACTACATAAACAAACCTTGGAACAGGGGGTCTCATTACGAGCCGGCCTGCCCACGTTTCGCGCCTCTCTGGTGAATGGCATCATGGTTATCTGGTTACCAAGCCAGCATGATGGCCTGCATTTTGACAAGAATTGCTCTTCAAAAATACACAAAGGATCATGGTTCCAGGGTGAAATAAACAACTCTGCCAAGGTTATGAACACCTATCGGCAACAGAGCTCTGTTAATGGTATCAGAGTCATAATATATACACCAATTTGGATCATATCAAATACTTCTTTCTATCCTCGTAATAATTATATCTTACACTTTGATGGATACGTCACATGAATATCTATCACCACCAATCATGGCAAAGGTATCAACTATGACTACCACAGATTTTATATGAGTGCTAGACGTCTTATCCTCCTGTCTTGCATCACATCACACAGGCTTATGCAAAACGCGATCTACCCTTTGCCTCGATCTCGATATTTCTTTGTCTAATCTGAAACATGGCAAACCTCTATATGCTGCTCCTTTATGACTTGGTGACGAGATGGCGGCCCCTCCTCCATTGGACGGCTGGGACAGCCTATCATATTGCGTGGGGGGAGGTGACCTCATTACTCCGCCGGCCACGTGTTAGCACATCATTCGAAAATGATATGGTACGAAGGTACGATATGGGTTAACGGCATGACAATGCTATTTTTGCAAAAAGTTGTTATTTACAATCAAATTTCATGCATGCTCTGTATTTTTTTGCTACGATTACGTTCTTTGTGACAGGTAATTGCTGTTCCATCTAGATCCTGAAACAGAACCATGGGAGGCAAGGCTATCAGAAGCAAGCCTAGTGAGCTAGTAGTCTCTGAAGCCGCTTGGGAGATCCTAGAAAGGGCGGGGTGGCTAACTTATTTTAGCCGCCTGCGTGAATCAAATGAAATTATGGCCATGGAATTCCTGCAGAATTTGCAAGAAGAACACTCCGTAGTAGGTGGGAAGCAGATAATGGTCACGAAGGAAATAATCGCGGAAGTAACAGGATTACCAGCCTCAGGACCTATATGGACGAGAAAGAAAGAGAGATTGCAAAAGACCATAGAAATTCTCCAAGACGAAGGATAGAATCTGACAGTGAAGGGAAAAGGAGTGTTGCCGGCAACGCTAGGAGAACACTGGAGCGAATTGGCAAAGGTAGTGCAGCGCTACATCACCTGCGAGGGGAAAAAAGATGTGGTAAGACCGCGTCACCTTAAGCTCCTGGCTGTGTTAAAAGGAAAATGTTCAGTGAATCTCCCTGCATTGTTAAATTCATTACTACATGATGCCTCTCGGAGCCTGAAGAAGGCACACCATGAAGACGCAGTGGTTAGCCACCATGGGTTGATTCACCTGATAGTGAGCTACAGTCTCACTCAGCAGCAGAGTAGCTGGGGGGAGCTTATTACAGCAATTGGAGGGGGAGTGGCATCACCATCCACAAAGGCTAAGCATCCCGCTAGTACCTCTGAAGCACCTAAGAAGCCCAGAGAATCGCCAAAACCCAAGCATCCCTCAGATACACCCGAGAAACCCAAGAAACACACAGATTCAGTAAAATGAAAACGTTACTCTAGAGCATCTGGACATGTAGAAAAACATAAGGAACTGGCCACAAAAGAACATGCTGCCTCGAAACGTAGGCATTCCTCTGGAATGCGAGAACAATTTGAAAAACGCAAAAAGGTGGTGGTGGAAGAACGGGTGGCCAGCACACCCGAATAGCCCGAGAGGCCTAGGAAGTCAGCTCGGTTGGCAAGGATAAGAGGTAGGCTGGAGAAAATCTAGCTAAGCATTGACCAGCCGATCGAAATAATAGAGGAACCACCAGTGCCAGAACAGGAACCCTCGGGGGAAAATGAGGAACAAATTGAGAACAAAGCAGAAGCCGAGGAAGGAAATGAACATTCTGACTCGAAGGCCAGGGCTAGCTATCCGGAGGCAGCCACTGAGCAGCCAATTCAGGAGGAGGAGATGGAACAATTGGAAGACAGCCCTCCACAGGTCCCCATGGAGGAAGAAGAACTGGCCAGCCTCGGAAATTATGCTTCACCTTCCAGCCCAGCAGACCCTCCTGAAGGACCCTCTGAGGAAGAGACGCATGAAGAATTACATGAAGAAATGGCAGGAGGAGAAAACCCCCCTTTGTTGACAAAGAAAATGTAAATACCAACCAGGAACAACCTGTTCCCAAGACACCGGGAGAAAACCCACCAGCTGATGACGTGGAGAATGAAAATGCTTGTCGGGAACAGTTCGTTCCCGAAATGCCAGAAGAAACCCTCGATGAAAGAGGAGCAAAACTGAGGGCCACTCATGCGCCCACAGCCGAGGCAAGAGAAATTAAGAAATTGAGAAAGAAACAGCAGAGACTGCTGAATATTATAACCCAGCTTCGACAGAAAATTCGAAGTTTGAAAGCCAGTCTGAGAATAAGGAGGACCATAAGGAGAAAAAGAAGGACAAATGCAGCAGGGTCCTATCAGATGAGAAGGCAAGGGGGTTATAGGCGCCTCGTAGGTCAATACTCCGTTGATAGACCTACGGTTGTTCCAACCAGCACTGAAGGACAAAATGTCGTTCCATCTGGTATGGAACATCAGAATGTCATGCCTATTGACGCTGAGGAACAGACTGTTGTTCCAAATAGCCCATTGGGACCAACTGCCGTTCCAATCAAAACTGAGCTGCAAGACGACATTCCATTTACAGAGGGGCCATCGTACCCCTTTATTCATGTTAAGAAAGAAAGGGAAAGCAAAGCAATCCAAACTGAGGCACCACCTTTAGGGATAATTCGGGATATGAATTCCACGCAGCGAAACAGGAAGGTCCAGGTAAAACTCCCTGCCTCTGAGAAATCATGGAAAATGGATCCAAAAGCCAAGGCCTTGCACCATGAGATCAAGCAATCCCGACAGGAGGCTGACCAGCTAAGGGAACAAATGATCCCTCGGGAAAAATACGAGGAGTTGCAGTAGAAAGCTGAGCAGTTAAGGGAACAAATGATCCCTCGGGAAAAACATGAAGAACTGTAGCAGCAACTGCGGAACATGAGTCAATCAGAGAGTCAGGCCTTTGAAGGATGGCAGAAGGAACAAGAAAAGGTTGCCAAGGTAACACGTCGACTAGATGCTGTTATTAAACAATTGGACACTGTATGTTCGATGTATAATGATGTTTTGACTTGCAGGGCCCGTGCAAAGAATTATGCTTTATTTCTCCTTGAAAGATACTTAAGATTGAAAATAAAAGCCGTTAGGGCAGGTGCCCTATTCAGATTAATACTGCTAATGATTTTATTGATTGTTTCAAACATTATGGGATTAAGGTCCAACGGTCACTATGTGAATTCTATTTGCACAATATGGTGCTTGAGCAGGAAACTGATTTAAACCCTGGCCCTTTTGTGGGAGATATACAGCTACAAGCCTTTGTTTCATTTGGGGTCAATCAGTTAAAGTGGCTCAGGGCTTACAATGCCTTTTAGAGGCAGGAGAACAGCCTAGATCTATCGGTCAGGGTCGAGCCTAGAGACCCAGTTCACCTATGGCAATCACACAAAAGCCTTATGAGAACCCCGGGCGTCATAGAACTGCTAGGACCCATGCATGAGGATTTGATCCGAAATAGCTTGGAATACTTCCTGGCTATTAAGTATTCTGCCCTGGATGCTGCCAAATTCCGCTATCGGATTTCTACCACAAGCATCCAGCTCAGGGAGCCATTCAAATACAAGAATTTTGAGTTGGCTGCTGAATGGTTGGCCCTTTATGGCCAGCGCATTCTGCATGCTCGGCCGTCTTGGTTAGGATACAGGTTCCGTAGCCCAATTATTTGGCACCCTGCACCTGGGTACCAGGCCTTGTATAATATGCATGCAGATCAATTGAATCAATTCTTTGATAAACTGGTTGCTCACCATGGTTGCAGACCTCCTCACGAGGTTCCCTCTCCCGCCTATTCTCTTACCGCTCTCCATGTTAATTATAATGTTTTCATGAGGCCATGAAACAGAGTAAGCCGGGGGGTGTGTAGAGAATTGGAAAGGTATGTTTTAACGAATAACTTAGTGGTGTTTCAAGCAATAGTTGTAACCTTTTCTTTGTTATAAAATAAGGAGAATGTAATGAGAATAAGTACGAATGACCCAATCACTAAAAGTTATCTTCTCTATGTAGGAAAAGACAAAAGTAGGAAGGCGCGGTGCAAAACGAGAGTTCCATGAGAAGATAACGACTGTCCCTCCAAAACTAAATAAAGTCCAGACGAGGGCGAGTAAATCAAGGCAGATCAATCCGGGACGAGATGAAGGACTGTCAGTTCGGAAGGCTAGGCAGAGAAAAGAAAGGAGTTAACAGTTTAATAGATCCCTCAGGATCTTTGATCCTGAGGGATCGTTACTTTCAATCATTTTGTTGTTTAGTTAACTCCGCCATTACTTGTATAAAAAGGGGCAGCATTGAAGACTTCAGGGACGTCTGGAGTATCTTGTATCTTTACTTTCTATTTACAGGCTGCACAGTTGGTTAGACTCAGACTATCGAGTCTCTTTGAGACTTAGTTTTGTTCTACTATCATTGATGCGTTAATATAATATATTTGGTGTTACTTTCTCCCTGCATCTGAAGTAAGTTACGGCGGTGTGCCATTGGAAGCTAAGGGCCCGGCTCCAACAGACACTCGCTGATTGTATCATTACAGTTTGGCTTTGTGTGGTTTGTTTATTGTTTTCAATAATCTGATATACTTACATGTTGTTCCATACTCGTTCATCAGTAGTTTTCCTTTTGTAAATCTTTGTAACAAGTTTACATCATATTTTCATAATTGATCACATAACATTGTTCTAAGTTGTTCACTTCCGTTACAGAATTTATAAGTGGAATGTTTCAGCTACATATGGTTGGAATGATGGACTACTGGTAATCATTTCAGATTATGTGTATATATGATTGACGTTTCCTATTTATGGTGATTTGCTGTTCCATTTGATTAAACTGTCTACTTGTACAAATGATTGCTCTTTCTTTGTATGTAAGTTGATGCCAAGAGAGAGTGTTTAACTCGCGAGATTTAGTTTCTTTCCTGCCGTTCCTTTTTATTGCTGTCCCATTTATGAATTGTCGTTCCATTCTGCTTTCTTGTTGTTCCTTTTTACTTGCATTCATTGGATTGGTGTGGGAGGAGGATCAAGACTTTCGTGAGACACAGCAGACGCTATTATGCTCCCAGATCCATGATCCATACTCTAATTCCTTTTCCTTCATCAATTTCTAGAGGGATGGGTTACTGCTTCCGTACCCTTGACTGACAGAGTTGCCGCGTGTGATTTCTTTATGCAAAAGTAATTTAGCATAGCTTAGCATCCGTTTACTCTTGTATTTCTTAGACCTATACTACTAAGCATTACTCTGACAAATAGCCTCAAATCGAGATACCCTTTACAATAACAAAACGCTCCCGGATTGACTTTTAATGTGAGATAACTAGAGGTGAAAAATACCCTTGTTACAACGCTACAAGTATGCAACAATAGATGCGTTGACTATCAATCAATGGTTCAGATCGTTTGTGAGATCACTAGAAGCGGGCTTCACCCATCATAGTAGGTGCCCCCTTAACCCTACAACAAGCAAGTACGACTTGAAAACGTCATTCACCATGTCATCGCCATGTCACCCCATCAATCATCACATCTTCTTCACCATGTCATCAATTATTTACACATCACTTCAGCATTTAACTTTGTTTTCCCTCCCATTTTATGTTTTCCCATAAACCTCATTTCAGTCTAATTTTCACATTGTCATTTTTAATTCTGAGTGTTCGTAACACATTGCAGTTGGTGTCCCACTTAAATTTGAAGTCACTAACACCAACCATTGATAACCAGGTATTTATACATTATTTTCAACTCTTTACATATTCAACATGACAAAGAAAACTTCTATGTCGAGTTCTTCCACCATTGTTCCTTTCATGGACACTGAGAGGGATGTGTTTGATCCTATTTTCTCATTGAATTTAATGGAACTTCACAAGCACATTTTAGTCAGTTGAAAGGAGTCTATTGTGTATGTTACAATTGTAAAGTCTGGCCTTTTTGCTGCTATAATTCCCCAAACTTATACCCTCCCTGAGTTCATTTAGTGGTTGGTCTCTGCTCTTTACCCTCTGAGGTGTTTATTGATGAATTCTTTAGGTGAAAACATCTTTCAAATATCTTCTCTTTTAATTAAACAAGCATTGGTTTTTCTACCTTCAAATGTTTCACCTCATTTTCAAAACAAACCTTTTTGACATCATTTCAAAATTTCTATGGGAAAGATTATGTGAATATGACCTTCCTTTTATTGCCTACGGGACAACAATTTCCTATGGATCCATCTCAACTTTCCCTTGAAATGTTTTTTGAAGATGTGAGACCAATTTTGCAAATAATTTCCAAGGTTTTGGGAAGGGAAGACACAACTTTCATTGACCGAGATATTTTAGGGATGTTTAATTTAATTCTACAACCTAAGGTTGTACTTGATATACCTTCTTATTGGGGAAAACTAGCCAATTCTCAGTTTTTAGACTTAGCCCTTACTGGTTGTTTCAGATTCCCATCACTAGTAACTTATATTTTCCTATACACTCATATGGAGAGTTTCATGCATTTGGGTCCAATTATAATGTATGTACACAAAAATAGGAAATGAGTAGTGAATTGGACGTGAGAATTCATTCCAATTATGAAGGATTTACATACTTTACTACTTATTTCATGTCAATTTCTTACTCCATTGTAAATATCTCTCCTCCACCTTATATTTTTCGAAAATCCCAATCTCTTCTAGATGTTAGTGACAATGTCAAAGTGGGTGATTGGTTCATTTTTAAGACTATGTTAAGATTAGACTGTATGGAGCAGAGGTTGCCCCTTATATACTTTCCATATTTGTACCTATGAGATTATTTTCTTTAATTCATTAGAAAAAGTTTAAATGTTGATCAAGTTCATTTTGTACCAGCAAAGAAGGGAAATTTATTCAAATTTCCAGAACTATTGGGCCTTTTATTGTGAACAATAGATAGCTCATGGAAGAAGTAGAGAAGATTCTTGGAGACATGTAGTTGCAATAGGATGAGAAATGGTCATATGATCCTCACCATATCATTTCTATAATAAGAGTGGAAAAATCATATGCTCTCTATATACACGAATCTTGACCAGATGTGGAAAAATTGGCAAATAGTGGTAAGACAGGAGCACGTTGAGGGATAGAGATTTAAACCCCACATCCTGAAGAGAAGGGTCTAAAAAGAGGCAGTGAAGAAATAATTGATTTGGAGGGTGAAACAAATCAAATCTCAAAACATCCAAGGTTGTCTAAAATAGAAAGAGAACCTGAATTGCTCACTGGGAGCTACTCAAATGCAATGGCCTTTTAGTTGAAATTTGGAGAAGTAACTTGTAAACCTTCCTCCCATGTGCCTGAAGAAACTTCTCAAAGTGTTGTTCCTATCATAAAACAATTACAGTCAAATTGAGGAAAGGAATAGGAGGATAAAGGAAAACATAGAATTTGAGCTTGAAGCACAATCAATTTCTGAATATCACACTAGACTATTATCTTCCATGGATCTTGAAATAAATCAATTGATGTTATGTTTTTCTCATCCTTATACTGTGATTGTTTCATCATCATTATGTTTTAACACTATCAACTTGACCATGAATGCAAGAGAAATTCCATTTCCTCACAAGATTAATTTGCACAGGAAAAATCAAGAATTAATTTACAATGATTTAAGAAAAACAACCCTCACTGCTACTAAGGTAGAAGCTTTACTAAGAAAAGTTGTAAATCAACTAAAATTGGACAAGGCGAATTGTAGAGTCGTATTCACCGAGAATGAAGAATTGATGAAGTTGATTGTTAAAATTGGTGTAAATCTGGAAGACATAACTGTTTTACAAAAAAATTATCAAATGAACTTTTGCAGAGAAACGATGAAATAGTTTCCCTCAACGAGATGAATTCTAGCTTGCAACATAAACTAGATACACATGTCTATACTATTTTAATACAATCTCATCCTCATGTCCCAACAGAGAAACTAACCAAACTAATGACTGAATTAAAGATATCAGAGAATGATATGAAGAAGATGCAAAGGAACTTGGATGATACAAATAATATCTGAAGATAACAGAAAGGGAGTTGGTCATGGCCAAAGACACTACCTCAAAATACCAAAATGACTACCAAATTGATTCTCATGAGATTAATGAATTGAAGAAGAAACTAAAAAGGAATATGTCCCTCATTTAATTGAGTGAAATTATTTGGAATGATATTATTAATACAGTGACGAACATTTTGGAATTTATGTCAATTATAGGAGAAGAGAAAGCCATTGATAGTGATTTGGACAACACCATTGTTGTTAGTAAATAGAAGATCCAACAATGTGCACAATTTTCCAAGAAGATAATTGATTTCCTTAATTCTCAGTCGTCACAGGAATTAAGACAAATGAATATTGAGGACAGAACATAATTGGTGATAGATATTAATAAAATGGTTTTGAGTAATTTATATAGAAAGATAGTTGTGACAAAGTTGGGATAAATTAAAGAATCTATTTTTAAATTCAATACCAACTTTGATAAAATAATGAGGGTAAGATTTCCTTCATGTTGGGATCAACATGAAAATCCACTTCCCCTGGAGACTTATGAAACTTTTCTCGTAGAAGCCAAAATAAAAATTGGCACCTCTCATGAAAATCAACAGTTCCGAAATGGGAAACAATTGATAATTATCTTCATAAGGATTTTCAACTGTTATGGTTAATTAGAACTCTTTTTACTCAGAAGCCAACTTAAAGTTGAATTACTAGTTTCATAATGGCTCAGACAATATTTGTAAAAATTCAGAGATCAAATGTGATAGTATGGAAGCAACGTAGAGAGTGGATGTCTCCTACAGAAACAACAACATAAGCTAGACGTTCCACTACACCTAAATCACAAATCACTCAATGAAGAAAAGCCATCTATTCTTTCATCGGAATTTTCTAAAAATGTATTTGTAATAATGATATAGTTTTGTTTTTAATTTACCATAGATAAATTCCTTTGAGGAACCCAATAGATTAAAGCAATTCAAGTAGTTAATAGTTTTGACAGTTGATAGTTTCGTAACCATCATCACTGTAATCATCATACAAAAGGAAATTTTGGGGAACCAAGAAAGGTTCCAAGTTTTTGACTTCAAAAGGAAGAAGACTCTTCTGTGTAATATTTCTCATCTTTTGGGAGATTTTAATAAAGTTTTTTCAAAGTGATTCCACACAGATTTTGAATGTCACATGTTTTCTCTTATGTTTGTATAATCATTTAATTTTTTTCTGCTATGGGAAAGAGTAATGAAGGAGTTGGTCTTCAATAATACAGTTTCACTCAACTCACAACACCCATAAGTTAAAGTTAAATAACCCTAATATGTGCTCCTCTTTTTTGTATTTTCATTCATATGTTTACCATAATTATTCTAAAGTTTAAAGCAAGAGATTCTTCTATAAGTAGTATTTTCTTTAAACCTTTCAAACATACCTTTCGCTCCATTACTACAACTTAAATCACATTCATTATCATAGAGGCCACTTTCCAAGGTGTTTCATTCCAAGAAGATTTCATAATCATTACATGTGAAAAGAATACTTTTCAAGTTTCATAATGGGACAACATATCAAGTTTTTAATCAGTTTGAGTAAATGCCTTGGGCACTGACCTCTAATAAGCCAAGGGTTGTCTCATAAGGGACAACATTGTTTTGGTGATGTTGTCATGGAATGGAGAACAAAGTCATGTTTCCCTCAGTTTTCTTTAATATATCAATTCTTTGTTTGGTGGGCAAAGAAAGTGTCTAGGTTGAGTTTTCTCACCAAGAAAAGTAGTCCTCACTCCGAGAAGGCCTCACACAAGATCTAATACCTCACAGAAAAAGGATCCTCTCCTTTCTAATCCTATAAAATTAGTTTCTATAAACGTTTGGAGTGAAAAATCTCTAGTAACTCCAAGTCCTACCCTATGAGCTCCTCGAACCAATTCTGCCTCACAATATCCCAAAATTCGTCATTCATAAGAAGTTGTCAGAAACTTAGATTTTTCTCAAGAAATTTTGTTCCCTCCTAAGAGAATCTTTCAAGAACCCACTCTTGGAGAAAAGTCATTTGATTGTGTCTCTTTCTCCTTCCTAGAACTTGAAGAAATTAAAAAAGTTTATTTATGAGTTTCATATGAGACTATCTCTGTTATTTCTCATCCAATTTTTGTATATGTCATTCCACCTGACTCTTTTGTATTTCACAAAGGAAGCTCTTCTATTCCCTTTCAAAATCAAAATATGGCATTTTTGGGGTTTCTTTTAAACAAATATGATCCTTTGAATATTCCTGAGCCTATGAATTCCATGCCTAAATATTATTTAAAGTTATTACCAAGATTTACGAGGGAAGATGAAGTAACAACAAAAAAATGTGGAACCCTTCTGCACTTTTGTAGAAAATTTGAATGTTGAATACTTGGATGTCATAATGAGTCTTTTTGTACACCCATTGGATGGAGAAGCAAGGAAATGGTTTTAAACCATCCCTACTAATTCAATTAACAATTGGGAAGAATTGGAAAATACATTTATATAGAGGTGGGGTGAAAAGAAAGATCATGGTTATTTCCTAACTCAATTTAATGCAATTAAGAGAAAGCGAGATGAATTGGTAGATGAATTTATCAAGATATTTAATAATCTATATAATAGTCTTCCTTAAGAGATAAAACCACCACCTGTTGGTGCAAAAGTGGTGTTTGCACGAGCATTTGAGTCTGATTGTGTTTTTACTTTGAGGGAAAGGCAGTCCCCTACTCTCAACCAAATTGAGACTGATGCATTGGAGATTAAAGCCAATTTATCTATTGCAAGGAAGATTAAAAAAAAATACCAAGGTGATGATAAGAAGAAAGGAAAGGAGGAAGTCAAACCTACTATTCAGCCAAAGGATTCCCATGAGCAGAAGTTAGTTGAAATGAATAAACTTTTGAGAAATATGTCTAATAAATTGGTAAAAATAGCATTGGAAAGAAAGAATCCTCAGAGAAAAATTCAAAAAACACCGAATAGAAACTTCAATCCTCATTTTAGGAGACATCCACTAAAAATTATGAAGATGGATAAGGACGAGGATCTAGCACAACTACCCTTATACATTTAAGATGAACTAGAAGAAGTAGTGGAGGAAACTTTTAGATTGCAGGAAAACCAATACTCTTCTTTGTCTAAAGAGGAAGAAGAAATAGTCACTAATGAGGATTAAAGTTGGGAACATCAAATTTCCCTCAATGATGAAGAGATTAAAGAATATTGCGAAAGATTTACAGATTTTATGCAAGAAGAATTACACAAAAAATATGATATGAGGTCGAGGAAAAGATCAAGAATTCAAGATCATGTGGGTGACCAATCAACTAAACAACTTAGAAACCAACACCAATACAAGATGAGAAAGGAAAGCAGCCAAACCCTCTCTAAACACTTCTCCATATTTCCTGGTTTATGGAAAAGAAGCCATCCTCCCACCAAACATTGTTGGGTTGTGTTATATTCTTTCCACGACTAGCCCACATTGTTAACTGGGGGTTAGAAGGGGGGTGGAGGCCCCCCTTCGTTGCACCGATTGCATAGCAGGGAGGTCACATGGGGTTTGACCACACTCTATGGGGTCCAGGGATAGGTTGGGTGGACCCACCTATGGTTTTGTGCATGTTTTTCACACATAGTTTTGGACACGATGGTTTTCGGTCCATGCTTTTGGATGCAGTGGTTTTCAGTCCATGGTATTGGATGCTTCAGTGTGTATAAATATGTATTGTAGCATTGAAAGGAACATAATGAAAAATCAAGTTGGTAGTCCCAGTTTTGGGATCTAGGGGAAACTCTTTGTGTATATGTGTTTTATGTGTTATTCTCTCGCATTGTTTATTTTATGTGTTTTAAAATTTGTATGCAGGTAATTTATGTATGGGGTTAAAACCTACATTTTGTATCAGAGCTGTTTTGGCTTTAAGGGGATGCCTTTGTTGCTAAGGGGTTTCACTTGGGCCTATGGTAGACCCTGTTCAATGGGAGATCTACATAAAGCAACCTGAAGGCTTTGCATTGAAGGGTAAGAAAGAACTAGTATGCAAGTTAAAGAAGTCTCTGTCTGGGTTAAAATAGTCACCAAGGATGTGGTATCAAAAATTTGATCCATTTATATGGGGACTTGGCTTCACCAGAAGCAAAGCAGATCATTGTGTGTATTTTAAATTAAGTAATGACCATGTTATTTATCTGGTCTTATATGTGGATTATATGTTTCTGGTTGGAAATGACAAAGAAATTATTGTGGATTTGAAGACCCATTTGTCCTCCAAATTCGACATGAAATATCTTGGTGCTGCGAACTATATTTTGGGCATGGAAATTAAAAGAGATCAGACAAAGAGGAAGCTCTGGTTAAACTAGAGGAAGTATGTCGAGACAATATTGTAAATGTTTAATACTCAGGATAGTAAACTGGTGAAGGTCCCTATTCTTGTAGGTGTGAGGTTATCTGTTGAACACTGTCCCAAGACACAAGAAGAGGAAGAGGGCATGTCCCATGTTCCATATGCAAGTGCAGTCGGTAGCCTGATGTATGCAATGGTATGTACTAGACCAAACATTACACATGCAATGGGAGTATTGTGTAGGTTTATGTCAAAACTAGGAAAGGAGCATTGGACAGCGGTGAAGCGGGTCTTCAGGTATTTGCGTGGCACTAGTGATTATGGTTTGTGCTACCAAGGAAGACCAGGATTGGACAAAGTGTTGGATATTCATGGCTTTGTTGATGCACATTGGGCTGAAGATCTGTACCAGAGAAGATCTACAAGTGGGTATGTGTTTAACCTATTTGGAGGTGCAGTTAGTTGGATGAGTAAGAAAAAATCTATAGTGGCACTATCAACTATAGAGCGAGAATACATGGAAGCCTCTCATGCAAGAAAAGAAGCAATTTGGTTGCATAGATTGTGTTCAAGTATGGGGTTAGTACAGGGAGCTATAAGGATAGACTGTGACAGTCAAAGTGAAATTTTCTTAGCAAAGAACCCTGCATATCATTCAAAGACAAGGAATATTGATGTTCAGTATCACTTTGTGAGGGATATGATAGAAGAAAAAAAGGTGTTGTTGGTAAAGGTGGACACTTTGAAGAATACTACAGATGCATTAACAAAACTTATGAGCTCTGAGAAGTTCTCTTGGTGTAGAGAAACAATGGGTGTTACATGGCTAGATAAATGAATAAGCTCTCTTGTCTCCCCCTGTGCAAAGAAAACAACAAGTGGGAGAATGTTGGGTTGTGTTATATTCTTTCCACGACTAGCCCACGTAGTTAACCGGGGGGTTAGAGAGGGGCCGAAGCCCCCCCTTCGTTGCACTGATTACATAGCGGGGGGGTCACAAGGGGTTTGAGGGGTGCAGGTAACCCCACTCTATGGAGTCTGAGGTAGTGCCCCGGAAAATTTTGGTTTTGGACCTATTGTGTTGTACAACAACCCCCCATTTCTTTAAAAAAAAATTACAAAACGTTTAATTAGAAATGGGTCCCTTTTTAATAAACTTAGTAAAATTAGTGATTCAATAAAATTGGTTGCATGGCATTAATCATATCACACATAGAAACCCTTATCAAAAGGCCTGATGCAATAGATTTATTACCCAAAACCTTTTTGATAAAATATGAAATATCCTTTTAGAAAAGCATCATAAGTAAATCTCCAATGCGATAATGCGATTGGAGATCACATATCACTAAGTTAAGCCACAGTGCATCCTAAATGTTCCTTTCTAAACCTTTGATCCGATAACATAATCACAATCGACAATAGGAGGTATCAGAGGACATATAGAGGAAGCCCTTCGAACTTCTCGATTGCGATATCGTAAAGTAAGGCACATGTTTCAAGAACCACCAAAAGGTTTTATTGGTAGGCGGAAAACATAAAGCGGTAATAGATGAAAAGGTTATAAATAAAACAATGTGTTGATTTCCCCTCTACCTTATTATATTCTTTTATCGTGATCAGAGTTACCAGACCAAAACGTTAAGCCTGACCCATTGAATCTCTTGATTGAGAATCGCGATTTATCAATGATCGTGATCAGAAAAATCCCAAGACACATTTGAAAGGATCATCAAGCGTATGTCTGATGTGATGGATAATTATTACTTTTATTTTCTACGATTGGTAGTTATGATGTTCATTAATTTCGCAGTTAAGGGTGAATCCTTCGAGGATTTCACCCGTGGTGATACTTAATTACGTTTGGTTCATCATATGCGAATTACCTTAACTATTTTCATTTCATATTAGCTTTCAGCAAAAATACTTCTCTATTATGTTTTCCATTGTCTGTGCAGAGCTACTCTGAGCTTATGAATCTGGAAAAGATGGGAAAGAAAGTGAATAAAGCCAAGGCCCCTGTCGTAGTTAAAGAAATAGAGCTAAATAAGAAAGGATTGATATCAGATACGACTTGCCTCGGTTTAGGAAAAGCAAGTTAGGATAGTATCTATAATTTACTAGAAGTCGAAGAGCCTAAATAACTCGAAGAAGAAGCTACAACAGATTCTATAAGAAAATAAGAGAATACATTGAAAGAATTGGATTACTCATACCTACACAGAATAGTTGTGTGTGCCAAGGTTTTTCCATATAATGATGTGGTCAAATGGATTTTTGAGAGCATTGCAAACATAGACAAAACATTTACTACGTTGGAAGGAAAAGTGTTTGGGTCATTTAGAGCAGAGGATCTCAGACAAATGTACCATTTACCCAAGCTAGAGAAGTAGTATAATAAAGCATTCTTAAAAGCTTTTTCCAAGGAAAATCACATTGAATCAGACCCTATCAGGCAATGGAGACACTTATCGACCAAACAAAAACACGAGACATTGGGTATGTACTGTGTAGATTCATTAGCCTCTCTTTATTGTTATGTTGACACATTAATGTGCAGACTCTTCAGAGTCCATAATTCTACTAAGTTCTCTATAGATATGGTTCCTTTAATGAAGCTGTAGTTCATGGCTATATCATTGATTGGGAAAACATTCTTTCTAACAAATTGGCCACTCAGATACTTGAATATAGAATAAAGAGGTATAACTTCCTCACTGATACCTCCTTTTTACTTTAGTCCCTATACTATGGACACCATCTGTTTTAATTTCGAATACTCCATTCTCGGATGGAGATGGACTCCCCAGGATCCTAATCTTGTTCACATCTATCGCAAGGAACTATGGAAAGCCCATTATAAGAACCACTTGTATAGAATCTATCATGGTTTTTTTCTTCTTGCACATTATGCCATGTTTAATAAGCCTGCTCCTAGGTTATCCGAGGAGGCAACGGTCAACTTACCAACAGTTGGCAGTTGGTTTGGAGAAGAGAAATTCACCTATATAAGGCTTTTTGGTAGTCTTATTGATCCTCATGTTCTTCCTCTATACATCCCCGATATCTACTGGCCCAGAAATTAGTATATCAGATAACGGTTGTAGGGATGTCAAAGACCCTTAGGGATACCAAGAAACACATATGGCCCACATTTCCCCTTCAGTGTGGCATCTTTACCTTGCGTGATTTTATACATGCAGACAAAGAGGTCAAGAAAATCTAGTTGTTGAAACTTACAACAATTCTGAAAAGGCAATATGATCCTTAAAAGGTTGCCTATAATGTTACCTCTGAGGCTGAAATCGCCATAATTTATCATGAAGAGGATATCTTTGACGACTTTTTTTCTTCAATATAAATATTTTTCCAGGTCAAAGAAATGGCTAAGACTAAATTGCGAACAAAAGGATTAGAGAAATTCAATAGGCTCAGGGCCCAGAGATTGGAAACCCTACCCCTAGATTTATTAAAAATGACATCTATGGTACAACCTCAAGGCTACATTGAGGAGAAAATTACTATGAATGCTCTCAAAATTGAAAAGGTTCCTGAGAAGAAGAAGACACCAAAATAGGAGCAGAAGAAGGTAACAGTTAATGAACCCCTTTATACACACATTAATGTTAACCCTAAGTTAATCAAGGAATGGGAACAATTTGATTCTATCATCAGTAATCTAGAGAACACCCAAGGGTTCACTACACTAGAGGTCTCTACAACACATAAATCAGTGGTCAATATGGTTCCAATTGTAGGAACAAGTGGCCCACCCAAGCTTCATAAAGACATAGAGATCATCCCTGAAAATCCCTCCGATGAGATCATTTTGCATATACAGGAAATACCACCAATGGATGTCTTCTATAGACCTAAGCATAGGGTTGTAGCCAAAATACAGAGGAAGAAGAGGAAAATTGATCACTCTCCTCTTTTGACTTCTCATATGGAAATAAATCCCTCCGAATATTTAAGCAAACTTTCTTAGTATGCCAGAGCACATATAGCGGTAACAGTAGATAAGGTTTCAAAGGTTAATCATTTATTGAAGGAAAAAGACCAGGAGATCATTCAACTAGAGGCACAATTGGTGGAACAACAACAAATAATAGAACATCTTGAGTATCAATTGGCAAAACAAAGACAACTTAATGAATAATTGAATGAGAAATTAATTAATGAAAAGCAGAGAATTGATGAACACACCATCCTTGAGCAGAAAGAGTTGTCTCAAGAACTGAGTAAACTACAACTATTAAACGAGCAGGTGAAGAAATCAAAAGAAGAGCAGATCGCCCAAATGAAATATCAAATAGTGTGATTTAAAGGATATCCCTAGGTGGATGAATTCAGAATTGAAGCCTTGGAGATGACCATGGCTTTATCCCAACAATTGGACCTTCTGTGTCATAATATATCATTGGTTGTTCCTTTATGTGATACCTCAGTAGCTATGATCGAAAAATCGGTAGATGTGAGGCTTGAGTTACTGAAGGTAGATGAAAGCTTGATTAATTTCCTATCTTGGGAAGATTCAAATGAAGGAAAAGTTGTCAATCTGCCAAAGATACAGTAATCACATAAAGAAATTCTATTTTCTGAATGGGAGTCTTAGTTAATGAAAGCTGAGAGAGCTACATACAAATGTAGATCAACAACAAATAATCTGATTGAATTAATCAACAATAGTTTGTGTTTATGTAATCTAATAATAGAATGCTCTCTAGGATAAGTCTCAAAGGTAAAATAATTAGAACAATAGTGGAAATAGGAGCTAATGCAAAGATAAAAACTGATAGGAGGCATTCACAACTTAACATGGGAGACATTTTTGTTTTTCCTTGTAAAACCACATAGTCAGCAAATGGCGATGAAGTGTCTCACTGATGTGATCAACCACATGATCCCCGAACTTGTTGATGCCACATTTACAGCTCAGTTATACTCTCGTATGAGTCAACCACCAGAGGTCCAGCCAATGCTTTCCATTTGTCAAATGTGATCACAAGAAGATAAGCCGATACAGTGAATCCTCTCTACCGACTGTAGCACTGCTATTTGAAGATAAATTCCATATTTTTGTGTTTTTGGTTATACCAGCTCATAGCAACTTTCTTTCTTAGTTTGTTATTTTTTGTAGTATTTAAAGACCATTTCATGTTTTTGAAAGGGTCCTCAATTTTGTATTAAGACTTAAATCAAAGGTTGCACTATGGTACTTCCGATATATATTTTTTATAAAAGATTGGACCAAAATTTTGAGTTTTGATAAAGAAGGCTTTTATGACATATGCACTTTTGCTTCCTATGAAAGTATTCCTAAATTACAAGGCAAAATTCCAATGTGATTCACATCAGAGGAGATTCAAATGCATACGGTACTACTATCTATGGTTTTTCTTTATTTTTCTATGTGAATTAGCATTGATCAACTTTGCTATTATTGATGTGTATATGTATCTACAACAATTCTTTAACCTGTCACTATTGAATGTTTCTGAATTGTCGTCTCTCATATATATATATGTCAGTGATATATTACGATTAGTGCAGTAATATTTTAATTATTACTTTGTTCAATTAATTGAACAAAGTAATTCTTATATGAATGCATATTTTTATTTATGAGTAAGTCATCTTCAAGTTTACTTATCAATAAAAACAATCAAGAATCGCATTGAGAGAAGAATACTTGGGATAGATTAGTTAACTTTATATATTTTTTTCACTTTAAAATATAGCACTTAAAACTCCCATTATACATTACAAACAAATTATCCATCAACTCATATATCACTGGGAAACTAGTCCCATTACATCCAGTTGAAGCCACCACACCAAACGGAAAAGGAGTCGCTTTAAGGTCTCGACCGGGTGGTTTTCCCCAATGTTGATGCAACGATTTTAGAGGCATCAACATTTTTGGTGCTAGAAGGAGGGCCTGAACTATGAATGCTGAGAAAATCCAAATCCATAGCCCATTTTGAGAGTAAATCTCGCTCCACATCACCCCCGACTTCTCTCTTGTATTCTCAATCTCCAATTTCTAACGAGAAGTTGAGAAAAAAACAACCACTGCTGAACCCCAAAACATTTCAGATAAATCCACTCCTGAACCTCCTGAAGTTCAGTCTTTAATTCATAAATTTCAATGATTTTCTGTATCATCACAGAAATCTGTGTTATCTCAAGGCAGTGTGACTTTGCAATACATTCCTTCCCATCCTCTTACTAGACTACAAAGTTAAAAGCTTGGTATTGAACCTACAGAATTCCCTTTTCCTAAAAGAAAAAGATCAAGGAAGACACCAAAAGAGTCTGATAGTGAGACTCTTTCATCATCATCATCCATTTCATCTACTCCATTGCAAAGTCAACCATCCACTCCTCCACTCCATATTGTTGTTCAACAGGGTACTAGAACTTCAACATCTTATTCCCAACCACTAGGAACTTCATCTGCGCTTTCCTCTGTTAGTAGCTCAACAATGGCTCAAAGACCATGGAACAATCCATGGGCAGTCACAATGCCTGCACCCTTGAGTCAATTTCTGGTTCATCCCGAAAAATGGCTGCTAAAGTTTAACCCAGATACAGGCATACTAGCAGAAGAACACATAAACACTTTTATGTCATCGGTAAACTTAAAAGGAGTAACTGAAGAAGATGCGGTTGTTAGGCTTTCCCCATATACCTTCTAAGGAGAAAATGGGTCTTGGTATTTTTCATTACCATCACGATCTATTACTAGTTGAAATATTTTCCAAGAGCAGTTCTTGACTAAATTCGGAGACGATAGGTCAACAACAACATTAATCAATGATCTCTCAAATCTCAAAATTGAACCAAGAGAACGAGTCAAATATTTCAACTCTCAATTTAATAAGCTCTTAAATAAGATTCCTACTACATCTAAACCTAGTGAGGAGGTTCTAAGTGAATGGTACATATCAGCCTTAGCTTCAAACATAGCAACCTTTGTTGACAGAGTTGCAAATCCCACCTTAGCAGAGAATATGAAGGAAGAAATTGGTGTCGAAAAACATATCATTGCCTTAGAAAAGAAAACCGCCCTTGAAGAGAAAAAGTCCAAAAATGTTACTTTTAAAGATAATTCAAAGAAGAAAGTGGCTAAAAATCCATATGATATGGAAGGTCTGCAAAAGGTTCTAAAGATTATGTTAAATGCGATGGTAGAAATTAAAAAGGAAGTAGTCGAGACCTCCACTAAAAAGCCATTTAGAAACTTGAAAAGACCTAAATCAAAACCACCTAATGCTATATCTAATGAAAAATAAGATCCTCATAACAATGAAGAGGAAGATACAATCTTATCATCTAAGGAAACTGAGGAAGAAGAAGTTGCAAAATGTCATGGTATGTGGGACTTCATCTTGCCCAATTCAGATCTGAAAATGAACAGGAAGCTTTCCTAGTAAGTACCAGGAGTAAAGGAGCCACAAAGCCTATTCAACCAACTCCAAAGAAGAAAAATATGGGTCTGTTGATGCCTCGAAAATCGTTGGAACAACATCGGGGAAAACCACCTGGTCTGGACCTTAATGCAGCTCCTTTTCCGTTTGGTATGGTGGCTCCGACTGGAGATAATGGGACTAGTTTCCCAATGATGAATAAAAATGGGATGGATGAGTGATTGGTTTTCTAATAAGTGGTGATGGATGAATGACTTAATCTAAAAAGTGAAAATACGAATAACTATTCTATCCCGGGAAATTTCTATTCCTAAGTGCAACATTTGATAATCTTTGTTCACAAATAAGCATATAGATGACTCTATTTGATAAACAAAGACATTCATTCATATAATAATTGTTGTCTTCAAATAGTTGAACAAAGTAATTGATAAAACATTGTTACTCTTATTTTTTATATATTACTGATACATGTATGACTAAAAGAAAAACATCCTTTAAACATCCAATAGTGAAAAATATAAAGAATGTTGTTGAAAACACATACATATATTCAATAATAGCAAGAGTAATCAAATAACAATTCACATAAAAAGAATGAATTCAGATCATAGACAGTAGTACCATATTTGTTGTAAATCATTCCCAATATCAATCGCAATTCGAATTCCCTCTTTCAACTCAGAGATACTTTCATATAAAGGCAATAGTGCACATCCACATAAAAGCTTCGTTGTCAAAATTTGGAATAATTGGCCCAGTCTTTATAAAAAATATACCAAAAGTACAGTAGTACAACATCTAGGTTTGAGTCTTATACAAAAAATGAGGACTCTTTCTAAATCCATGAAAGGGTCTATAAATACTTAATTAAACTAACTAACTACAAAAATAAAATGCTATTTAATTGGTACAACTAGATATTGAATATTTTCTCCACAACGAGTTTGTTGGTAGTCAGTAGCATGATTCATCACTCTGGTTGTTTTCCCTTTGATCTGAGTTGGCATATTTCTAGCATCAGTTCCACTTCTGGAGGGTGGCTGAGACGAGAATGGAGCTGAGCCCAGTATGTGGCATCATGTATATCGGGAATGATAAAATCGATTGCATCTTTAGACACTTGAGGGCAGCTCTCTGGTTGTATGGTTTTACTAGGAACAACCAATAGGTGTCCCAAGTTAAACTTTGAATACCTGCAATTAGCCTTCCATTCTTTTCGAGCTCCTGATTACATGCTTGCTCCAATGTTTTAGCCGATAGCAATTTACCTAGTGTACATTGTGAAATCATATTAGATAAATATATAGTGTTATTGATTAATTCAATCAAGTTACTTGTGGATAATTTACATCTAGAAACTTCTCTCTCTGCCTTCATCAACTGGGACTACCATTCTAAGAATAGGATTTCCTTATGTGATTCTATGATTTTGGGCAGATTTGCTGCCTATCCCTCTCTCATGTCTTGCCAAGTAAGAAAATCTGTCAAGGTCTCATCGGCCTGCTGTAAATCCTGTCTAGCATCAACTGATTTATCGATTATTGATGTTGTTATATCACAAAGGGGCTCAACCTGAGAAATATTATGACACAACAGTCTTATCTGTGTCACCAATGCCTTATTAATATGTAGTGCCTCTGTTCTAAAATCAACAGGTTGTGGAAGACTCTTGAACTTCTCTATTTGAAGTGATAGCTGAGCAATTTTCTCATCTATTATTTTCGCCATTAGTTCATTCATCGTCTTCAATTTTGCCAATGCTTCTGATAATTCTTTCTTCCTTTGAATCGCGCTTGAATCTACTCTCTTTTTTTCTTCAATTAACTGCTTATTCAGTTGATTATTTAATTGTTGCTGTGTTGACAATTGCTGTTCTAATTGTTCAACTTTTTGTTGTGCCTTTGATAGCTATGTTTGCAACAAAATAATTGCCTCGTCCTTTTCTTTTAATAGATTAATCACTTCTGATGCATTTTCCATGTTGGCCGCCGAATAGGCTCTGGCATATTGGGAAAGCTTCATTAGGTTATCAGAAGGATCAAACTCCTCTTTCCAAACTACGTTGGTTGTCTCTATTTGTTCTAGGCACAGGGAAGGTTGATCAAGCCTTCTCCTTTTACGTTGTCGCTTTACTACGGCCCTATGTTTTGGGTTGTAAAAGACATCTAGTGGAGGTATATCCTTCACCCGCAAAATGATTTGATCCGAGGGATCTTTTGGAATTATTTCCAAGTCTGTACTAGGGGGTAGGCCACTGGTTCCTTCACTTGGAACCTTTGTTGATGTTGTATCCTGTCTATCTGTTGCTTTGGGTGTATCGGCACCTTTTGAACCTTCTAGATTGCTTATGATGGAATCAAATTGTTGCCATTCTTGGAGCAATTTCAGATCAATCTGGGTATCCACACTGACATCTTCGCTGCCCTTATCTTGCTCCTTTTTCTGCTCTTCCTCCTCTATTTTATTTTGCTCTTTCCTCTGTACTTCCTCCTACTCTTTTCTCTGGACTTCCTCAAGAATTTTTTATGTAGCAGGAGGTTTGTCAGTGAGTCGCTATTTAGGCCTGCTTGATTGTGTCGTCGGTGCAGTAGCTAGTAAATCCAGAGGTAGAGTTTGCAACCTCTGCTGTCTGATTTTATTGAATTCTACTAACCCTTCGTCATTATATCTCATTTTAGCTAGTGTTTGGACCTGAAATAATGACTCTGCTAAAGAAAATAAGTCATCAAACTCGTCTTCTTTATGATAAAAATTTGTGAGCTTTGCCTGTTCAAGTACATTATAGATGATTTTCCTTGCATCAAATCGCCTATTAGGAATGGTGGCGAGATTTAGCATATTTATCTTTTCTGCTTCCTTCTCTGCATGCCTATAGTCATGTAGAGTGTAAACACCACACCTTAGAGGAAAAGTAGGCCAAACCTGCTTCTTTGAAGTCCTCAGAGTCTTGGTTGCTCCTGCGGACGTAATCTGATAAGCTAATTCTCTAGCCAATAGCTTGTCGGGTATATATAAGGGAGGGACATGAGGCCTGGAAAGGCTGCCGAAAACTCTTATATATGTGAATTTATCCTCTCCGAACCAGTTTCCTAAAGCGGTTTGGTCAATTTCTGCTTGTGAGGAAATCTTCGGAGCAGGCTTGTCAAAAATGGCATAGTAAATGGGCAACATAAAACCATTACAAATTTGATACAGGTGGTCCTTATAATGGGCTTTCCACAGCTTCTGGTGATAAATGTGAATCGGCATGGGGTGTTGTGGCGTCCATCTCCACCCCAGCATAGAAAATTTAGAGTTGAAACAAAGAGTATCTAGAATATAGGCACTATAATAAAATGGAGGAATAGAACTATCAGTGACGCAAGTTTTATTTCTAAACTCAAGGATAGCAGTGACTAACTTATCAGATAATATATTTCCTCAATCCATTATCTCACTATTGACAGCTTCTTCCATTAAAGGAACCACTTCAATTGAAAATTTAGAGGAATCATGTAATCCCCAAATCCTACACATCATCAACCCGACATAACAATAAGGAGAACATAATGAATCGACGGAGTACTTACCCGAGGATTCATGCTTGTGTCTTGCGGGGTTCTATCTCCATTCCTGAATAGACATTGATTTAGTTTGATTCTCATCCCTGAACTTCTCCAGAAATGCTTTGTTGTAATTCTTCTATGGTTCAGGTAAGTGGTACATTTTCCTTAAATCATTAGGCTGAAACGAGTCGAAGACTCTCCCGTCGATTGTACAGAATGTTCTATTTGTAACAGGGATTTCCTCAACTGCCCACCTTACTACATCTGTATATGGAAGAATTTTCTCTCGAGCTTCTATTCGGTGTAGATAGGAGTCGGCTAAATCCTTTAGGGTAGCTTCTGACTTTCTGGTTGAATCTGCAGTAGCTCACACTGATACTATTTCAGGCTCTTCAGCTTCAACTAGATTATAGATGTTTTGCCAGCTAGTGTTGTCGAGGCCAAGATAGGTAGTGTCTGAAATCAATCCTTTCTTTCTTGGTCCTAGATCAGCGATAGATTTTCATGTTACTACGGGAGCTGGAGCTACTGCAAATCTCTTGGATTTCTTCCACATTTGGCTTAAATCTGTTGCTTCGGAGGAGCTCTGCGCAGGAGATAAAATGAACGTAATATAGAGAATAAGTGGTGCGAGCCAAATATGAAAGATTTATATCAATCAATGAATAATGAAGGATTAAAATAATGTTGCCGCGAATACAATCTCTGAGGAGATTTCGGCATAACTGCTCCATTAATTGGCCACTTAATCCTGTTAGTCATTTAAATGCCCATCATATCGTTTATTCGCCGAATGATTCATTCAAGCGTGGCTTTGATTTTTGGCGGTTAATCACAAGTGAATCGCTATCAGGAACGGGAAGGCTTTTAATAATAATCTAACATAATATACCCAAGCCTTTTCAATATTTCTTCAAATTCGCGTTGAGCTTTATTGCAATCAGAATCGGAGAAATGCTTGAGTGGTAATATTTGTGTCATTGCAAGATCCCTGATCTCTGATGGCGATAGAGCTTATTCGCATCGGGAGTTTTTAAAGGGTGCCTTTAATGTGTGTGTGATATACTCCCCGATCACCGATAGCGATATCGCATCGGAGAAAAGTAAGAGGGCCTTTTGTTACACTTTCTTGCCTTTCCCGATATCCGATAATTATTCACTTGTCGGATTGGGGTAAACCAATGGGTCTTTTGTTATGCATCCTTTGTTGTTGCAATATGCGATCGTGATCGCTTTATCGCAATAATAAAGAATTATTTATTTATTTTATAAGACTGATTTATGTTTATTCAAAAGGTTTATAGTGTATTGTTTCTTTCGGACCTTTTGAGGAATGATGAGTCGATACCAATTTTATTCATAAATCTAAAAGGGACCCATTTCATATTGTAGTTAAAGATAAAATTTTATGAAATGGGGGGTTGTTGTACAGCACAACAATTGGCGATTCGCTGGGAGAAACAGTTATCTCTGAAAAATGTTGAAATACTTAGACTTTCTTTATATAAATCTTATTAAAGAGGAAAATTCTAATATAACTAGGTATACATAAATTCTGAGTGTAATAAGAACTATTTTTGCTAGTTCCTTCTCTTGTTAAAATTAAATACATTCAAAGTTTTAAATTAGCCTTTATTGTTTGATAATAATAAAACAAAGAACCTTTCCAACTTAGCTTTTTAATGACTCCTTTGTCATAGGTCTGCCAGCAAACGTTCATAGTCTCGACAGGGATACCTTTTAACCATTTGATTGTCCATTATCCCATCCATTTCAGAGTATAATTAAAAGAATGAATCCAAAAATATGCCTTTATATTTTGTATTTCTTGTTCTTTTTTTTTTATTTTGCAAGATAAAAATCCATTGTCCAGGTTTCGTGGCCAGTTGTTTTGACAATGCCATTCAATGTTTGTAATCTAACTGAACAAGCTGGCTCGTGATCAGACCCCTTGTCTTATGATTATAAGCCATTACCCCGTTTTGGTACGCAGTATTGGTAATGTCAGTTAAACTATTCCCCAATGATCATGGTAAGCAGGCTTGTAATAAGACCCCTTATCTTTTATATCAAATATATTTTAGAATTACACTTTGAGTAATCATAAACTTTGATGAATGGGATGGACAATTTTCTCCTTAAGAGAGCATGGATGACAGGGTGAGAGTTGAAGATGCTAAGATTGAATTAGTTTCTGTTTTGATATTGGTAACTGTTTTGTGGCCATTTGAAAACATTAAAATGATTTACAGTACTTCTAAATCTCGAGAGGATTTCACAAAAATGAAATGGGGTTTCAGAATCTAATTATACCTAATTTCCTAGAAATTTTCCTTTTGCTCAAGGTTTCTATTTTAAAAGTAAATATCAAAACTATTTCTTTTGAGCAACTTTTTCAATAGAGAAAAGGCTAATGGGAGATATCTTACAACTTTATTTCCTAATAATCCTAAAAACTATGAACACAAATTTTTCTGAAAATTAAATATTTACAAAAGGAGAAGGGGTTACCTCCTCAATTGAAGATTTTTTTCAAGATAAGGCCATTAACAGGAACATAATCTCTCTTACCTGATAGATCTTGCAATATGAAAGTAGAATGGCCTATCTTCTCGTTGATTTGAAATGGTCCAAGCCACATTTTCTGGAACTTAGTGTGTTTTCCTTTATCTTCATGGGCTTTGTCCCATTTCAGAACTAGATCACCAACTTGTAATTGTTTTGAGCTAGATGAAGTTGAATCAAAAGATGACTTGATAATTTTCTGATGTTTTGCATGAATAATTTTGGCCTTTTCTCTTTCTTCTTCTAATTTTAAGATTTGATCATGTCTTAGTTGAATAGAAGATGGGGGACTTTCTTCAATAAAGTGTACTATGGCTAGAGAAGGAAGAAATAGATTGGTTGGTAGAACTGATTCTTTCCCATATACAATATTAAATGGAGAAGTACCTATGGAAGCCTTCTGTGTTATTCTATCAACCCATAGTGCAAATATCAAATATTTATGCTAGTTTTTATGATTATGCTCAATAGTTCACTTAATAATTTTGACTAGATTTTTATTGGTAGATTCTGTTAAACCATTACCTTGGGGATAGTAATTTTAAGAATATTTAAATTTAAATCCTCTTTTAATAGCGAAATCAAACATAAAATTTCCAGAGAAATAAGACGAATTATCGAAAACAAGAGCGTTTGGGACACCAAACCTAGTAATGATGAATTGATCTATAAATTCTATAATTACTTCAGAGTTTGTTGTCTTTAAAGGAATTGCTTCAGCCCACTTAGTAAAGTAATCAGTAGCAGTAAGGATATACTTATGTTGTTTGGATGACTATGGAGTGATTTCCCCAATAATATCCAATCCCCATTGCTCAAAAGGTTGTTCAATGTTGACTGGTTGCGATGGGAACGATGGTTTTCTTTGTCTTCCACTGGAGATTTGACAACTTTGGCATTTCCTTATGTATTCATGAGTATCTCTGAATAGGGTGGGCCAATAATATCCAACATGAATGATTTTATGGGCTGTTGTATCAGCTCCAAAATGTCCTCCTGCTGGTCCGTCATGTAGCTCCTGCAAAACTTTTTGCGCTTCGGGTTTTTCTAGGCATCTTAATAAAATTGAATCATAATTTTGCCTAAAAAGTACATCATATACAATTATGAAGTTTTTTTCTTTTAATCTAATGGCACGTTTGTTTTTATAGGAAAGATTAGGAGGTGCATATCCATTTTTTAAATAGAAGATCAAGTCTGCATATTGTGATTCAGGATCAGTGATACTTATCTTATTGATTTCTTCAGTGTGTTTTGTATCCTTTGATTCTTGAATATTGGATGCTCCTGCTAATAACCTACAAAAACCTTGGCCTCTGAAAATCTTTGTTGGCTTAATTTCCAAGTCATATTCTTGTGATGTTGTGACCCAATTTTCCCTTTTTTCTCCTAATTCCCTTTGAATTAGTAATTGTCTTACTGCTGAAAAAGGAACTATAACTTTTGTGTGAGATTTTAAAAGGAAGGGTCTGTAGTGTTTGACGGCTTTGTACACAGCAAGGGCTTGTTTTTCAACTTCTGAATAATTAATTTGAGCACCTTGAAGATTCGAACTATAAAATGAAATTGGTGCTTCCAAGTTTTGATCATCAATCTGAGTGAGTACTGCTGCATAAGATGAAGTGGATGCAAGAGTATATAGTATGAAATGATTTGAAAAATTGGGAGTGTTTAAAGCAGGGGCATTGATTATTGATTACTTGATAGAGTCAAATGCCTCTTTTTCTGCAGATCCCCACCTAAACACCGAATTTTTCTTAATGATTGTTTGCAATGGTAAAATAATCTGGGAAAAATCGGGAACAAATCTTTTAACAAAATTAATTTGACCTAAAAATGACTGCATGGATTTTTTGTTATGAGGGAATGGAATATCAGAAATCTCTTTAATTCTATCCGGATCGATATACATACCATCTTTGGAAACAATGAAGCCCAAGAGATTTCCTTGATTAAGAGCAAAGAAGGATTTTTTGGGATTGAGCGAGATACCATACCTTCTATAGCATTGAAAGATTTGATTTAAATCATGTAAATGATTAGATATTTTCTTGGAAAATACAGTAATATCACCTAAATAGACAACTATTGTTTTTTTTATCAATCCTTTGAAGGCTATATCCATTGCTCTTTGGAATGTAGCTCTTACGTTGATAAGTCCAAAAGGCATTTTTTGGTAATCATAAATTCCCCATTTTGTTCTGAAAGTAGTTTTAAGTATGTCATCAGGATGGACCAAAATTTGATTATATCCTGAAAAACCATCTAAAAAGGACATTTACTCAGAACTAGCTACCGAATGGAGTATCTGCTCCATGGTAGGTAATAGGAAATTATCTTTTGGCTTGATTTATTAAGATCTCTAAAATCTATGCAAATCCTCATGTCGCCATTTTTCTTTCTAACAGGCACCATATTGGAGACCCAGTTTGAATGCCGAACAGGAAAAATGATCTTAGCTTTCAAGAGTTTATTCAGTTCGGATTTTATTTGACTCTCTAAGTTAGGATGATTTTTCCTCAACTTCTATTGGACTGGCTTTTGTTCAGAAAGCAATGGAATGGTATGTTGAATGATTGATGTATCGTATGTTTTTAAATCATCATATTTCCAAGCGAAGACATGTTTATTTTTTCTTAATAACCTAATGAATGCTGTCCTTTCTTCCATAGAAAGTCCTAATCCCAAATTGATGTTTTGAGGGTTTTTCTCAGTACCTAGGTTTATCAACACAAACCTTAAAGTGGAACTTTGGAGCTTTGAATTGGTTACCTATTTAAACTTGTCTTTAATATCATAGAGATCCTCTAGTTTAACCACTGGTTTCGGTATTGAGTTTTCGTCCTACTTTTCCTTCATTTGAAGGTCATGATCGCTTTCATCAATGATTTGATCATCGTATGACTTGTCGGAAGTCAAAAAATTTAAAATGTCTTCATCGTGATTGAACACTCGCCAGTTGGTGACATTATCAGGAATTGATGGTCTAAAAATTAACTCTACTGAAAATCTATCTAGGTTGTAATCTTCGAAAGGTAAGAGTTTAGAAGCAATATTGGCTAGCAAGTCTGCTGCTGCATTCAAGGATCTAGGGATAGGAGAAATGTTGAATGTTAAAAATTGAGATATAAGTTCCTGGACCAAAGACTGATAGTGCTTGAGGTGACTAGAAAGACAATGAATTGTATTTCTAACTTGTTTTATGACAATCTCTAAGTCACCAAACACTTTCAAATATTGAACTTTAAGATCAATAACTTTATATAGTCCTTGAACTAAGGGCTCATACTCAGTTGTATTATTTGTGCATTCAAATTCCAACCTACATGACAACATAGTTTTTTCTCCCTCGGGGCTAACTAAAATACACCCTGCTCCTGAACCTTCACTGGATTTAGACCCATCAAAGTATAGTGACCAAAATAAAGAATTATCAACAATTTTATTTACAGTGTTCTCAGTGATATTGACACATCTTGATCTATCGGTTTGTGAAAAATTTTCGATTTGGGATGTGAAACTATTCACTGAGAAAGGAGGTGGTTGGGCAGTGTAATTGCCAAAGAATGATTCAGAAGAGTAATTCCCCAAAATATTATTATTAAATGCTATTGGTTGATTCTCCTGTTGAAATTCAGTGATAGTATGGGTCATATGTTTTTCCCGATCGATTTTGATTTGGTTTGGCTTTCCTTTAGAGGGTAGCCACATATGGGACCAATTGATAGAAATATAACCGTGAAGTTTCTCAGACCAATCCCTACTCAAGATTAAACCATAAAACACAGGTATATCAACAATTAAAATATCAATTCTCTGAACCACCCGTGGATCAGCCGATAACCTAATAGTTACAGAGTTGATTTCTCCTAAAACCTGGACCTTGGTTCTATCCAACTGCATAATATGAATTGCAGACTTTTGGGGTTCGATGTTCAGTTTGGAACAAACTGAAGCTAGCATTATATTAGAGGATGCCCCTAAGTCCATCCAACAGTTGTGTAGGTTTTGATTATAGATCTCATAGGTCAAGAGGAAAGGGGGAGTATGGGAATTTGATCTGTCTCCAACTAAAATCATATCAATATCTTCAACTCTACCAGAAGGCGGTTGACCTGAATCATTTGCAGTGTTAGCACTAGGAAGAGGCGAAGAAGGCACTGCATTCAGTTCCTTAAGAAGCAATTTTTATTGATGTTTGAGTTTTCTAAGTTCAAACATAGTAATGTTTGCCTTAGTCTTCTTCATATCATCAATAATATTGTAATCCATTGAATCTGATACTACCAACGTCTTAGATGTTGCAGCTATATTTGAGGATGATGGTTGATTTTGAGGTGATGTTGTGGCCGAC
This sequence comes from Pinus taeda, assembly GCA_000404065.3. Lineage (NCBI taxonomy): Eukaryota > Viridiplantae > Streptophyta > Pinopsida > Pinales > Pinaceae > Pinus > Pinus taeda. The sequence continues at coordinate 39,125 of APFE031616085.1, forward strand.
TTCTTTGTGGGTGCCTTTTCCTTTGTAGTAGCAGTACTTGCACTCCTTTTCTTTGAAATTGTCTGAACAAGTTCAGGAGTACCTTTACTCCTGGTAGTCACAGGGAAAGCTTCTTGTTCATTTTCTGTGTTGGATTTGGGTAATATGAAGTCCCACATTCCATGGCATTCGACAACCTCCTCTTCTTTGGGTTCATCGGATGGTGAAATTGTTTCTTCTTCTTCCTCCTCTTCAGGTTCCGAGTCTTCATTAGATATGACATTTGGTGGTTTTGATTCAGGTTTCTTAAAATTCCTAAATGGCTTCTTTGTTGAAGTTTCTGCTACTTGTTTTTTTATTTCAACCATTTCATTTGACATTTTTTTGAGGAACTTTTGTAGACCCTCCATATCATATGGATCTTTAGGGGTTTTCTTCTTTGAATCATCGTTAAAAGAAACTTTTTTGGATTTCCTATCTTCAAGAGCATCTTTCTTTTCTAAAGCAATAATGTGTTTCTCTATAGCAAGCGCTTCTTTCATGTTTTCGGCTAAATTTGGTTTTGCAACTCTATCTACAAAATGGCTATATTTGAAGGTAGGGCTGTTATATACCACTCACTTCTGATTTGCTCACTTGGCTTGGAGTCGGTCGGAATCTTATTCTAGAGTTTATTGAATTGGGAGTTAAACTCCTTGATAGGTTCTCTAGATTCAATCCTTAGATTTGAAAGATCATTAATTAGTGTCGATAAGGATCTATCATCGCCATACTTAGTGAGAAACTGCTCCTGAAAGATGTTCCAGCTGGTAATGGATCCAAAGGGTAAGGAAAAATACCAAGACCTAGCTGATCTCTGCAAAGTGTAAGGGAAACTCCTAACGAAAATATCTTCTTCTGTTACTCATTTTAGGTTAACTGATAACATGAAATTGTTAATATGTTCTTCGGCTAATGTTCCAGCATATCGATTAAATTTCGGTAACCATTTCTCAAGATAATCATGTAATGGATGTAATGGTGCAGGCATAGTGACCGCACCAGGACTATTCCATGGATTCTGAGCCATCTTAGAAGTAACAACAATTGTCGATGAAGTTCCAGGTGTTTGGGGAGGATTTGGTATTGAAGATTGATAGGTTGTGATGTTAGATTTGGTGATCCCTGCTGAACAACAATATGTAATGGGGGAGTGTATGTTTGACGTCACACTGGAGAAGATGAGATGTAAGATGATGAAGAAAAGGTATCACTATCAGATCCTTTAGTGTTCTTTTTAGCCTTTTTCCTTTTTGGTAAAGGCAACTCAGTAGGTTCAATACCGAACTTTTCGCTTTGAAGTCTCGTTAGAGGGTGAGGTAGATTGAATTGTGAAGTCTCACTGCCATGAGATACTTTACATTTCTGTGGTGATATCGAAAAGCCTTGAAGTTTCTAGATGGGAGACTAAACTTCAAGAGACTCAGGACTTAATTGTTCTGAAGTATGATGGGATTGAGCAGTGGTAGTTGACTCCTCTTCTTCTCGTTTGGAAACTGGTGTTCCAGAATGCAAACAGGAGGTCCGAGGTGAGGTGGAGGGAGATTTACTCTCAGAATGGTCTATAGATTTTTCTTTACTCGCCATTCATAGTTCAGCCCTCCTTCTAGTGCCAAAAATGTTGATGCCTCAAAAATCGTTGCAACAACATCGGGGAAAACCACCCGGTCCAGACCTTAATGCAACTTCTTTTCCGTTTGGTATGGTGGCTCCGACTAGATATAATGGGACCAGTTTCCCAATGATGAATAAAAAGGGGATGGATGAGTGATTGGTTTTCTAATAAGTGGTAATGGATGAATGACTTAATCTAAAAAGTGAAAATACAAATAGATATTCTATCCCGGGAAATTTATATTCCTAAGTGCAACGTTTGATAATCTTTGTTCACAAATAAACATATAGATGAACAAAGACATTCATTCATATAATAATTTCTTTGTTCAAATAGTTGAATAAAGTAATTATTAAAACATTGTTACACTTGTCTTTTATATATTACTCATACATGTATGACTAAAAGAAAAATATCCTTTAAACATCCAATAGTGAAAAATATAAAGAATGATGTTGAAAACACATACATATATTCAATAATAGCAAGAGTAATCAAATAACAATTCACATAAAAAGAATGAATTCAGATCATTGATAGTAGTACCATATGTGTTGTAAATCATTTCCAATATCAATCGCAATTCGAATTCCCTCTTTCAACTCAGAGATACTTTCATATAAAGGCAATAGTGCACATCCACATAAAAGCTTTGTTGTCAAAATTTGGAATAATTGGCCCAGTCTTTATAAAAAATATACCGGAAGTACAGTACTGCGACTTCCAGGTTTGAGTCTTATACAAAAACTCAGGACCCTTTCTAAATGCATGAAAGGGTCTATAAATACTTAATTAAACTAACTAACTACAAAAATAATATTCTATTTAATTGGTACAACTGGATATTGAATATTTTCTCCACGACAAATTTGTTGGTAGTCAGCAGCATGATTCATCACTCTAGCTATTTTCACTTTGATCGGAGTTAGCATATTGCTAGCATCGGTTCCACTTCTGGAGGGTGACTGAGATGAGAATGGAGCTGAGCCGAGTATGTGGCATCCTGTATATCGGGAATGATACAACCGATTACATCTATTAGAAACTTGAGGGTAGCTCTCTGGCTGTATGGTTTTACTAGGAACAACCAATAGGTGTCCCAAGATAAACTTTGAATACCTGCAATTAACCTTCCATTCTTTTGCAGCTCCTGATTACATGCTTGCTCCAATGTTTTAGCCGATAGCAATTTACCTAGTGTACATTGTGAAATCATATTAGATAAATAGAGAGTGTTATTGATTAATTCAATCAAGTTACTTGTGGATAATTTACATCTAGAAACTTCTCTCTCTTCCTTCATCAACTGGGACAACCATTCTAAGAATAGGATTTCCTTATGTGATTCTAGTATTTTGGGCAGATTTGCTGCCTGTCCCTCACTTGTGTCTTGCCAAGTAAGAAAATTTGTCAAGGTATCATCGACCTGCTCTAAATTCTGTCTAGCATCAACTAATTTATCGATTATTGACGTTGTTATATCACAAAGGGGCTCAACCTGAGAAATATTATGACACAACAGTCTTATCTGTGCCAGCAATGCCTTATTAATCGGTAGTGCCTCTGTTCTAAAATCGGTAGGTTGTGGAACACTCTTGAACTTCTCTATTTGAAGTGATAGCTAAGAAATTTACCTGGTGTACATTGTGAAATCATATTAGATAAATAGAAAGTGTTATTAATTAATTCAATCAAGCTACTTGTGGATAATTTACATCTAGAAACTTCTCTCTCTGCCTTCATCAACTGGGACAACCATTCTAAGAATAGGATTTCCTTATGTGATTCTAGTATTTTGGGCAGATTTGCTGCCTGTCCCTCACTCATGTCTTGCCAAGTAAGAAAATTTGTCAATGTATCATCGGCCTGCTCTAAATCATGTCTAGCATCAACTAATTTATCGATTATTGACATTGTTATATCACAAAGGGGCTCAACCTAAGAAATATTGTGACACAACAGTCTTATCTGTGCCACCAATGCCTTATTAATCTGTAGTGCCTCTGTTCTAAAATCGGCAGGTTGTGGAACACTCTTGAACTTCTCTATTTGAAGTGATAGCTAAGCAATTTGCTCATCTTTTGTTTTCGCCATTAGTTCATTCATCGTCTTCAATTTTGTCAATGCTTCTGATAATTCTTTCTGCCTTTGAATCACGCTTGAATCTACTCTCTATTTTTCTTCAATTAACTGCTTATTCAGTTGATTATTTAATTACTACTGTGTTGACAATTGCTATTCTAATTTTTCAACTTTCTGTTGTGCCTCCGACAGCTGTGTTTGCAACAAAATAATTGTCTGGTCCTTTTCTTTTAATAGATTACTCACTTCCGATGCCTTGCCCATGGTGGTTGTCGAATAGGCTCCACATATTGGGAAAGCTTCGTTAGGTCATGGGAAGGATCAAACTCCTCTTTCCAAACTACATTGGTTGTCTCTGTTTGCTCTGGGAATAGGGAAGGTTGATCAAGCCTTCTCCTTTTCCATTGTTTCTTTACTACGGCCCTGTGTTTTGGGCTATAAAAGAAATCTAATGGAGGTATATCCTCCACCTGAAAAATGATTTGATCTGAGGGATCTTTTGAAATTATTTCCAATTCTATACTAGGGGGTAGGTCGCTGGTTCCTTCACTTGGAACCTTTGTTGATGTTGTATCCGGTGTATCTGTTGCTTTGAGTGTATCGACACCTTTTGAACCTTCCAGATTGCTTATGATGGAATCAAATTGTTGCCATTCTTGGAGCAATTTTGGATCAATCTGGGTATCCACATTGACATCGTTGTTGCCCTTATCCTACTCCTTTTTTTGCTCTTCCTCCTGTATTTTCTCCTGCTCTTTCCTCTATACTTCCTCCTACTCTTTCCTCTGGACTTCCTCAAGAATTTTTTATGTAGCAGGAGGTTTGTCAGTGAGTCACTGTTCAGGCTCGCTTGATTGTGTTGTCGAGGTAGTAGCTAGTAAATCTAGAGGCAGAGTTTGCAACCTCTGCTCTCTGAGTTTATTGAATTCTATTAACCCTTCGTCGTTATATCTCATTTTAGATAGTGTTTGGACCTAAAATAATGACTCTGTCGAAGAAAATAAGTCATCAAAATCGTCTTCTTTATGATCAAACTTTGTGATTTTTGCCTGTTCAAGTATATTATAGATGATTTTCCTTGGGTCACATCGCCTATTAGGAATGGTGGTGAGATTTAGCATATTTATATTTTCTTCTTCCTTCTATGCATGCTTATAGTCATGCAGAGTGTAAACACCACACCTTAGAGGAAAATGAGGCCAAACCTGCTTCTTTGAAGTCATCAAAGTCTTGGTTGCTCATGCGGATGTAATCTGATAGGCTAATTCTCTAGCCAATAGCTCGTTGGGTATATACAAGGGAAGGACATGATGCCTGTCAAGGCTACCGAAAACTCTTATGTATGTGAATTTATCCTCTCCGAACCAGTTTCCTAAAGTGGTTAGGTCATTTTCTTCTTGTGAGGAAATCTTCGGAGCAGGCTTGTCAAAAATGGCATAGTAAATGGGCAACATAAAACCATTACAAATTTGATACAAGTGGTCCTTATAATGGGCTTTCTACAGCTTCTGGTGATAAATGTGAATCGGCATGGGGTCTTGTGGAGTCCATCTCCACCCCAGCATAGGAAATTTAGAGTTGAAACAAAGAGTATCTAGAATATAGGCACTATAATAAATCAGAGGAATAGACCTATCGGTGACGTGAGTTTTATTTCTAAACTCGAGGACAACAGTGGCTAACTTATAAGATAATATATTTCCCCAATCCATTATCTCACTATTGACTGCTACTTCCATTAAAGGAACCATTTCAATTGAGAATTTAGAGGAATCATGTAATCCCCAAATCCTACACATCATCGCCCTGACGTAACAATAAGGAGAACATAATGAATCGACATAGTACTTACCCAAGGATTCATGCTTATGTCTTGCGGGGTTCTATCTCCATTCCCAAATAGGCGTTGATTCAATTTCATTCTCATCCCTGAACATCTCCAAAAATTCTTTGTTGTACTTCTTTTGTGGTTCAGGTAAGTGGTACATTTTATTCAAATCATTAGGCTGAAACGAACCGAAGACACTCTCGTTAGTTGTACAGAATGTTCTATTTGTAATAGGGATTTCCTCAACTACCCATCTTACTACATCTGTATACGGAAGAATTTTCTCTCGAGCTACTATTCGGTGTAGATAGGAGTCGGCTAAATCCTTTAGGGTAGCTTTTGACTTTCTAGTTGAATCTACAGTAGCTCGCACTGATACCGTTTCAGGCTCTTGAGCTTCAACTAGATTATAGATGCTTTGCCAGCTAGTGTTGTCGAGGCCAAGATAGGTAGTGTCTGAAATCAATCCTTTCTTGCTTGGTCATGGATCAGTGGTAGATTGTCCTGTTACTGCGGGAGCTGAAGCTGCCGCAAATATCTTGGATTTCTTCCCAATTTGGCTTAAATTTGTTGCTTCGGAGGAGCTCTGCGCAGGAGATAAAATGAACGTAATACAGAGAATAAGTAGTGCGAGCCAAATATGAAAGAGTTATATCAATCAATGAATAATGAAGGATTAAAATAATACTATCGCGGATACAATCTCTGAGGAGATTTCGACATAACTGCTCCATTAATTGGCCACTTAATCTTGTCAACCATTTAAATGCCCATCATATCATTTATTCACCGAATGATTCATTCAAGCGTGGCTTTTATTTTTGGTGGTTAATCACAAGTGAATCGCTATCGAGAATGGGAAGGCTTTTAATAATAATCTAACATAATATACCCAAGCTTTTTCAATCTTTTTTGAAATTTGCGCTTAGCTTTATCGCAATCGTAATCAGAGAAACGCTCGAGTGATAATATTTGTGTAATTGCAAGATCCCCGGTCCCTGATGGCGATATAGATTATTCGCATCGAGAGTTTTTAAAGGGTGCCTTTAATGTGTGTGTGATATCGCATCGGAGAAAAGTAAGAGGGTCTTTTGTTACACTTGCTTGCCTTTCCCGATATCCGATAGTTATTCACTTGTCGGATCGGGGTAAACCAATGGGTCTTTTGTTATGCATCCTTTGTTGTTGCGATATGCGATCTTGCGATCACTTTATTTCAATAATAAAGAATTATTTATTTATTTTATAAGACCGATTTATGTTTATTCAAAATATTTATAGTGTATTGTTTCTTTCGGACGTTTTGAGGAATGATGAGTTGATACCAATTTTATTCATAAATCTAAAAGGGACCCATTTCATATTATATTTAAAGATAGAATTTTATGAAATGGGGGGTTGTTGTACAGCACAACAGGGTCCTAATACCAAATATAAGGTCCCCACAAAGAAATCTACAACAGTTCCTACTCAAAATCAGCCATTATCTTCCAATCCACCTTCATCATCCAAGACATTAGTAGTTGCTGACTCTATGGATTACAACATCATTGAAGACATGAAGAAGAATACAGCAAATATCTTTACATTTGAGCTTAGCAAGCTCAAACATCAAGAGAAATTTCTACTCAAAGAATTAAATGCAGTACCTTCTTCTCCTCTTCCAAATGTTATACTGTCCAAGGCAGCTAATGGAATGGGTAAGCCACCATCCGATAGAGTACAAGCTACCAATGTTGTGTTGATCAGAGACAGATCTAATTCTCATACCCCTCCTTTTCTCTTGATCTATGAAATCTATAATAGAAACTTTCATAATTGCTTGATAGATTCAGGGGCTTCATTGAATATAATTCTAGCTTCAGTTTGTTCAAAATTGAATATTGAGCCTCAAAAATCTGTTGTGCATACTTTTCAATTGGATAGAACTAAGGTCCAGGTATTAGGAGAAATAAATTCAGTTACCATTAGGTTATCAGCTGATCCTAGGGTAGTTCAGATAATTGATATATTGATTGTTTACATTCCCGAGTTTTATGGCTTAATTCTAAGCAGGGATTGGTCTGAGAGACTCCATGGTTACATTTCTACCGATTGGTCTCATATGTGGCTTCCCTATAAAGGGAAACCAAATCAGATTAAGATCGATCGGGAGAAACATATGACTCATACTGTAACAAGATTTGAGCAAGAAAACCAGCCCATAGCATTCAATAATAACATTCTTTGCAACTACTCATCTTAATCATTCTTTGGTAATTTTAATGCTCAATCATCACCTTTCTCAGTTAATAGTTTCACATCTCAAATAGAATTTTTTTCTCGTACAAATACATCAAGATGTGTTAATATTGCTGAGGAAATTGTAAATAAAACTGTAAATAAGCCTCTATTTTGGTCTTTATATTTTGATGGGTCAAAATCCAATGACAGTGCAGGAGCAGGATGTATTTTAGTTAGTCCTGAAGGAGAAAAAACTATGTTATCCTATAGACGAGAATTTGAGTGTATAAATAATACTACTGAATATGAGGCGTTGATCCAAGGACTTTACAAAGAAACAGGCCTGAAAGTGCAATATCTTAAAGTATTTGGTGACTCTGAAATTGTTATTAGGCAAGTAAGAAATACTATACATTGCCTTTCTAGTCATCTTAAACATTATCAATCCTTGGTTCAAGACCTTATATCTCATTTTCTAGCATTTAATATTTCTCCTATTCCTAGATCTCATAATGTAGCAGCTGATTTACTAGCCAATGTTGCTTCTAAGCTCCTCCCATCCGAGGATTACAGCCCTGATAGATTTTTAGTTGAATTAATTTTTATACCATGGATTCCAGACAATGTCACTAACTGGCGAGCATTCAATCATGATGACAACATTTTTATTTTCTTAACTTCTGATAAATCCTATGATGACCAGATTATTGATGAGAGTGAGCATGATCTTCAAATGAAGCAAAGACTTGAGGAAAATTCCATACCTAAATTTGTAGTCAAGCTTGAGGATATATATGACATCAAGGATAGTTTTAAGCGAGTTACTAATTCAAAACTTCAAAGTTCTACTTTGAGATTCAAATTAATAAATCTTGGCACTGAGGCCAAACCTCAAAATATCAATCAAGGATTAGGACTTACTTTAGAAGAAAGACTTGCCTTTATAAGACTTTTGAGTAGATATAAAAATGTTTTTGCCTGGAATTATTATGACTTAAAAACATACGATACTTCTATCATACAACATACAATTCCAATGATATCTGAAGAGAAACCAGTACAGAAAAAATTGAGGAAAACTCATCCGAACCTAGAAATTCAAGTTAAAGCAGAGTTAAACAAACTCTTAAAGGCTAAAATATTTTTTCCTATTAGAAATTCAAAGTGGGTTTCTAATTTAGTGCCTGTCAGGAAGAAGAATGGTGACATTAGAATTTTCATTGATTTCATAAATCTTAATAAAGCTAGTCAAAAGGATAACTTCCCACTACCAACAATGGAGCAAACTCTTCATTCAGTAGGTGGTTTTGAATTAATGTCTTTCTTAGATGGTTTTCTAGATATAAACAAATACTGGTGCATCTAGATGATAGACTCAAGACTACTTTCAAAACTAAGTGGGGAACATATGCCTACCAAAAAATGCCTTTCGATTTGATTAATGTTGGGGCTACATTCCAGAGAGCAATGAATATATCATTCAAAGGTTTAATTAATAAGTTAGTTTTTGTCTATTTGCATGACATTACTATCTTCTCCAAGAAAAGAGAAAATCATTTACATGATTTGAAACAAATCTTTGAATGCTGTAAAAGGTATGGGATTTCATTGTATCCCAAGAAATCATTTTTTTCTCTTGACCAAGGTAAACACTTAGGGTTTATTGTCTCAAAAGATGGTATTTATATCGATCCAGAAAGGATCAAGGAAATTTTTGATATTCCACTTCCACATAATAAAAAATCAATGCAATCGTTTTTAGGTCAAATAAATTTTGTAAAAAGGTTTGTTTCAGGTTTTTCAGAGATTGTTTTACCATTACAGAACATGATCAAGAAAAACTCAGTGATCAAATTGGGGCATAAAGAAAAGGAAGCTTTTGATTCAATCAAATACTCAATCATAAACGCTCCTGCATTAAACACTCAGAATTTTTCCAATCATTTCATTTTATACACTTTGGCATCTGATACTTCCTATGCAGCTGTGTTAACACAAATCAATGATCAAAACATGGAAGCACACATATCATTTTTTAGTTCAAATCTCCAAGGTGTTGAGCTTAATTATTCTAAAGTAGAAAAACAAGCTTTCGTTGTATTCAGATCTATTAAACACTTTAGGCCTTTCCTCTTAAAAATTCATACAAAAGTAATAGTCTCATTTTCAGCAGTGAGACAATTACTAGTCCAAAGGGAGTTAGGAAAAAAGAGGGAAAACTGGATTACAACATTACAAGAATATGATTTCGACATTAAACCAGCAAAAATTTTCAAAGGTCAAGGTTTTTGTAGGTAGTTAGCAGGAGCTTCTAACATTCAGGAACATGAAGGTTCAAATAATGTTGAGGAAATCAATGAGATAAGTGCCATCAATCCTAAATCTCAATATGCAGATTTGATATTTTATTTGAAAAACGGATATGCTCCTTCTAATCTTTCCTATAAAAATAAACGTGCCATAAGACTGAAAGCTAAAAACTTCAAGATTATTGATGATGTGTTTTTTAGAAGGAATTATGATTCGGTCTTGTTAAGATGCTTGGAAAAAACTAAGGCACAAAAGGTCTTGGAGGAACTACATGATGGTCCAGTAGGAGGACATTTTGGAGGTGATACAACAGCTCACAAAATTATGTTGGTTATTATTGGCCCACATTGTTTAAGGATTCCCATGAATATGTAAGAAAATACAGGATGTGTCAGACTGCTAGTGGAAGACAAAGGAAACCAGCCTTTCCTTTGCAACCAGTCAACATCGAACAACCTTTTGAACAATGGAGACTGGATATCATTAGAGAAATTATTCCACATTCCCAAATAGCACAGATATATCTTTACAACCATGGATTACTTTACACAGTGGGTAGAAGCAATTCCTTTGAAGTTAGCCAACTCTGAGGCAATTATTGACTTCATAGATCAGTTCATCATTACGAGGTTTGGTGTACCTAATGATCTCATTTTCGATAATGCATCTTATTTTTCTAGAAATACCATACTTGAATTTGCTATTAAAAGAGATTTTAAATTGAAATACTTTGCAAACTACTACCCTTAGGGTAATGGTTTAGTAGAATTGACTAGTAAGAATCTCATCAAAATCATTAAGAGAATTGTTGATCAGAATAAAAAAAAATTGGCACAAGTCTTTAGTATTTTCACTATGGGCAGATCGCATAATGCAAAAGGCCTCAATAGGCACTTCTCCTTTCAATTTAGTGTATGGAAAGGAAGTCGTCATACCAGCAAACTTAACACTCCCATCTCTAGCCTTAGTGCAATTTATTTAAGAAAATCCATCATCTTCTATTCAATTGAGATATAATCAAATCCTTAAATTAGAAGAAGAAAGGGAAAAAGCCAGAATTACACATGCAAAGCATCAACGGGTTATTAAGTCTTCTTTTGATACAACTTCTACCAGCCCAAAATTTTACAGATTGGTGATCTTGTTTTGAAATGGGACAAATCCCACGAAGATAAAGTTAAACACACTAAATTTCAGAAAATGTGGCTAGGACCATTTCAAATCATAGAGAAGATAGACCCATCAACATTCATTTTGCAAGATCTATCAGGAAAGAGAGATTCTCTTCCTGTCAATGGGCTTATCTTGAAGAAATTCTTTACTTAAGGAGGTAACACCTTCTTAGTTATAAATATTCAATTTGCAGTTGTATTTGTGTGAATTTGCAGTTTTGTTTGTTTGATAAAAAATAAGGTTGTAAATAGCCTGCAATTGGCTTTTACTGTTTTGAAGGTTGCTTAAAGAAAATAGTGTTAGCATTTAATTTTGATAGATGGAAGCCTTAAAGGAAAAGAAGGAAGTTCTAGGGAATTAGATACAATTGAACTCTGAAAATCTATTTTATTTTTGTAAGATCTGTTCAAACCTTGAAAATGTTGTAAATCACTCCAAGTTGTTAAAGCTGAAATAAGGTTATCTATAAAAAGAAAAGGCCTACCCAAACTTAGCATCTACAACTCTTACATTGTCATCCATATTCTCTTAAGGAGTAAATCATTCAACCCATCCACAAAGATTTTGATTTTTTAGATTGTAATTATAAAATATGTTTGATATAAAAGATAAGAGGTCTCTTTACGAGCCTGCTTAGCATGATCATTGGGAAGTAATTAAACTCACATTACCAATACTGCATCTCAAAACAGGGTAATGCCTTATAATTATAAGACAAGGGGTCTCATCACGAGCCACCTTGTTCAGTTCAATTACAACAAGTGAATGTCATTGTCAATAGCTAGCCACCAAACCAGGACAATGGATTTTTATCTTTTAAAATAAGAAATAAAGAAGATGGAAAATACAATAAAGAAAATATTTGGAAACATATCCTTTTTTATTTACTCTTATAAATTATTCTTTGAAATGGATGGGACAATGAATGATTGAATGGTTAAAAGGTAACCCTATCGAGACTATAAACGTTTGTTGGTGGCAGAGGATCTACCTTTGACAATGGAGTCAATATATAAGCTAAGTTGGAAAAGCCCTCTTATTTTATGTTTATCAACCAATCAAGGCTTAAATAAACTTAGAATGTTTTTATTTTTAAGATAGCAAAGGAATTGCAGAAACATTTTTCACAATGTTCAAGTTTAGTGATTATTTAATTATACTTAACTTATTTTTCTTCATTCAAAGGTTTCCAAATTAAGAAAGTTAGAATATTGCATTATATTCTCAGAGATAATTGTTTATTCCAGTGAATCACCAATTGTTGTGCTGTACAACAACCCCCCATTTCTTTAAAAAAAATACAAAAACTTTAATTAGAAATGGGTCCATTTTTAATAAACTTAGTAAAATTAGTGATTCAATAAATCACTTGCATGGAATTAATCATATCACACATAAAAACCCTTATCAAAAGGCCCGATGTAATAGAATTATTACCCAAAACGTTTTTGATAAAATATGAAATATCCTTTTAGAAAGTCATCATAAGTAAATCTTTGATGTGATAATGCGATTGGAGATCACATATCGCTAAGTTAAGCAACAATGCATCCTGAACACTATTTTATAAACCTCTGATCCGATAATTTAATCGCAATCGGCAATCCAAGGTATCACACGACACATAGCGGAAGCCCTTCAAACTTCCCAATTGTGATATCATAAAGTAAGGCACATGTCTCAAGAACCACCAAAAGGTTTTATTGGCAGGCGGAAAACATAAAGTGGTAAAAGATGAAAAGGTAATAAATCAAACAATGCACTGATTGCCCCTCTGCCTTATTATATTCTTTTATCGTGATCAAAGCTATTATAATAAAATGTTAAGCCTAACCCATTGAACCTCCCGATTGCGATTCACGATTTATCACTGATCACTGATCAGAGAAATCCGAAGACACGTTTGAAAGGATCATCAAGCATATGTCTGATGCGACGGATAATTATTACTCTTATTTACTACGATTGGTGGTTATGATGTTCATTAATTTCGTAATTAAGGGTGAATCCTTCGAGGACTTCACCCATGGTGATACTGAATTACATTTGGTTTATCATATGCGAATTACCTTAACTATTTTCATTTCATATTACCTTTCAGTAGAAATACTTCTCTGTTATGTTCTCCATTGTCTGTGCAGAGCTACTATGAGCTTATGAATCTAGAGAAGATGGGAACGAAGCTGAAGAAAGCCAAGGCCCCTATCGTAGTTAAAGAACCAGAGCCAAATAAGAATGGATTGATATCAGATATGACTTGCCTCGGTTTAGGAAAAGCAAGCTGGGAGAGTATCTATAATTTAGTAGAAGTTGAAGAGCCTGAAGAACTTGAAGAAGAAGCTACAATAGATTCTAAAAGAAAATCAAAGAATACATTGAAACAGTTGGCTTGCTCATACCTACACAGAATAGCTATGAGTGCCAAGGTTTTTCCATATAATGACATGGTCAGATGGATTGTCGAGAGCATTTCAACTATAAATAGGACATTTACTACAATGGAAGGAAAAGTGTTCGGGTCGTTTAGAGCAGAGGATCTCAGACAAATGTACCATTTACCCAAGAGAGAGAAGCAGTATAATAAAGCATTCTTAGAAGCTTTTGCCAAGGAAAACGACATCTGTAGAGCTATAACTAGGGTCTCCCACACCTCTAATTATCCCACATTAATAAGTCAATCCAGGAACGTTTTTTTATTGCAAAGAGTAACTCAATCCGAGGCTATTCGTCCGAGTAATACTTAGTAGTATAGTGTTCAGAAAATACAATAGTAAACAGATGCTAAACTATGACTAAATTACTCCAAAAGGATAGAATCACACAAGAAAACTTATCAGTCAAGGGTACGGAAGCGATAACCCATCCCTCTAGAAACTGATGGAAAGGAAATTAGAGCATGGACCATAGGTCTAGGAGCTAGGCAGTGACTGTTGAGGCTCATTACAACCTTAGAACTTCTCTCACACCAAAATAGCGAATGCAAGTAAATGGAACGACAGTAAGTAAAATGGAACAGCAAATAGGAAATGGAACAACAAGTCTAAAATGGAACGGAAGTAAATGGAACAGCAATCAAAAGAACTAAATCTCGCGAGTCAGAACCAAACTTGCTCTATTGAACCAAACTCACACTCTGCGATGAAATAACAATCCTCTCTCTTAAAGAAAATTGGATGGAATGTACTTTATGGAACAACACTCATTGATGAATTATGGAACAGCAGTAATCGACCATATATGCACACCTCACACTAATATAGTAATCTGACAATTAAGGATAATACGACTATGTTTACAAATAGAATAACATCACTTTCGGATTCCAATAATCGGGATTTCAAATGAATCCAATAACAGTAATATTCAGTACAGACGCTCTGTAACAGAAATAGTTGGTTTAGACTAAAAACATGCGATCAACTCTGAAAAAATTCAATCATACAATGCAGAGTCATTACACAGATTTCCTAAAAAAAACCCTTAATGCATTAATCATAGCAGAGCATAGAATAGCGCATGAAAGGTATATCAGATTACCGAGTAATAAAGATAAGAAAACCACGCAGAAATCAAGTTATAATGATACAAAAGAAAGTGTCCTTCGGAGCCGGGCCCTTAGCTTCCAATGGTACACCGCCTTAGATTACTCCAGATGCAAAGATGAAATAAACACCAAGTCTTTTATATTAACGCATCAACAAACGTACAGTAAACGAGGCCTTAGTGAGACTCGATGATCAAAGTTTTGTCTGAAACTGAAAATTACAAAAATAAGTCCCTTTGCTTAATGATGCTATTCCTTTTTATAAAAGTAATGGCGGGGATATCTAGGTAACAAAAATAATTAAAACAGTGATCCTTGAGGATCAAAGATCCTGAGGGATTCACCAAGCTGTTAATCCTTTACTTTTCTTTCCCTTTTTCGCCGAATTGGTATCCCTTCTTCCTTTCCTAGGTTATTCTGCTTTGATCTGCTCGATCTCGTTTGCATCTGGTTCCCTTCTAGAGGGACAGTAGTTATTCCTCCTCTGTCTTTCCCTTTTCAATGGCAACCCTTCGTTTCCACCTTTCCCTGTATAGAAAAAATGACAATTATCAAAGATTAAGCTTCCCATGTTAATTCTTACACATTTTATTAAAATTCTTTATTTCTTTGAGTTCATGATGCAGAAAAGGTTACAAATGTTACTGAAAAGCTACTAAATTGTTTCTCAAAAGCATACCTTTCAAGTGCTCCACACACCCCCTGCTTACCCTGTTTCATGCCCTCATGAAAACATTATAGTTGACATGCAAGGCGGTAAGAGAATAGGCCGGAGAGGGAACCTCGTGAGGGGGCCTACAACCGTGATGAGCAACTAGATCATCAATGAACTGATTTATTTGACCTGCAGGCATTTCATACAAGGCCTGATATCCGGGTGTAGGGTGCCAAATGATTGGACTATGAAATCGATACCCTAACCAGGATGGCCCTGCTTGCAGAATACGTTCCCCATAAAGGTTCAATCGGCTGGCAGCCAACTCAAAATTTTCGTATTTGAATGGTTCCCTGTGCGGGATGTTTGGGCTAGAAGTCCGGTATCGGAATTTTGTAGCATCGATGGCGAGGTCTTTAATAGTCAGAAAATATTCCAGACTATGTCGGATTAGGTCTTCGTGCATGGGTCCTAATATCGCGATGACACCTGGGGTCCTCATAAGGTTCCTATGCTCTCTCCATAGCATCACTGGGTCTCTAGGCTCGGCTCTCACCCATAAGTCTAGGCTATTTTCCTGTCTCTGAAAGGTGTTATAAGCTCTGAGCCATTTCAGCTGATTAACCCCAAATGAAACGAAGGCTTGCAATTGTATGTCACAAACAAAAGGGCCAGGATTTAAGTCAGTTTCCTGGTCTAGCATGAGGTTGTGCAAGTAAAATTCGCACAATAATCTTTGAACCTTAATTCCATAATGCTTGCAACAATCTATGAAATCATTAACAATATTGATTTGGATAGGGGCACCCACCCTAATAGCTTTTATTTTTAATCGTAAATATAGTTCAAGCAAAAATAAAGCATAGTTTTTAGCAGGGGCCCTACAGGTCAAAGTGTCATTATACAAAGAACACATAGTGTCCATCTGCTTAATAACAATATCTAATCGATGAGTTACCTTGGCAACCTTTTCTTGCTCCTTTTGCCATCCTTCGAAGGCCTGGCTCTCAGACTGACTAATATTCCGAAGTTGCTGTTGTAACTCTTCGTATTTCTCCCGGGGGACTATTTGTTCTCTCAGCTGTTCAGCTTCTTGCTGAGCTTGCTTCATCATCTTGTGCAAGGTTCTTGTTTTTGGATCCTTTTTCCATAGAGTCGTAGAGGCCGGGAATTTTACCTGAACCTTTTTGTTATGTTGTTTGGAGTTGAGAACCCGAATTACCCCTGAGGGTGGTGCTTCTGTTTGGGTCTTCTTACTCTCTTTTTCTTTCTTAACACGAATGAAAGGTTGTTGTGGTCCCCCTATTATTGGAACATCTTCCTGTTCCTCTGCCTCAATTGGAATGTCAGTCCGTTCTTCAGGGTCAATTGGAACAACATTCTGTTCTTCAACGTCCTTTGGAACAACAGTCTATTCTTCAATGTCATTTGGAACGGCAGTAGGTCTTCCAACGGGGTTTCGACCAACAAAGCGGCTATAAGTCCATTGTCTTCTTGTCCTACGGGATTTTGCTACAGTGGCCCTTTTTCTTTTCCTTGTGGCCCTTCCTATCCTCAGGTTGGCTTTCAGAATCCGAATTTGCTGTCGGAGCTTGGCTATAGTGTTTAGCAACCTCTGTTGTTTCCTCCTTAATTTCTTAATTTCCATTGCCTCAGCAGAGGGTTTATGACTGGCCCTTAAATCTGCTCCTACTCCGTCTAGAATTTCTTCTGGTGTCTTGGGAACAGATTGTTCCCGATTGGTGTCTCTTATTTCTTCATCATGAACGGGCAGGTTTTCTTCTCCTGCCTTTTCTGCATGTGATTTCTCACGTGTGTCTTCCTCCGGAGGTCCGTCAGGGAGGCCTGCTAGGCTGGAGGGTTGGCCATACTCCCCCATATTGGCCAGGATTGCAGCCAATTCCTCTTCACCCACAGGGTCCCGCAGTGGGCTGCCCTCCGGCTGTACTACTTCCTCCTCTTGATTGGTCTGCTCAGTGACTGCCTTGAAGTGTTCAGCTCCTGTTTCTGTTTCGGAGTGCTCGTCTCCTTCCTTGACTCCTTCTCCGGGCTGCTCAACCTCGGCCCCAGATTGCTCAGCATTTTCTTCGGAAGGTCCTCCTTCTGGTTCTGGAGGTTCGTCTGTAATCTCAATTGGCTGGCTAGTGGTCTCGTAGATCTCTTCCATCCACCCTCGTATCTGGGCCAGCCGGGCTGATTCCCTTGGTCTCTCAGGTTGTTCGGGTGTACCAGCAACATGTTTTTCTGCTACCAATTTTTTGGGTTCTTCTGGTCGTTCTGGTGTATTAGGGGAATGTTTTTGTTTTGGAGCAACATGTTTTTCTGCTGCCAATTCTCTGTGTTTTTCTGATCGTTCCGGTGTGCTAGAGGAATGTTTAGGTTTTGGGGATGGTGCAGCCAATGCCCCCTCAATCATTGCAATGAGCTCCTCCCAGCTGCTCTGCTGTTGAGTGAGACTATGGCTCACTATCAATCGAATCAATCCATGGTGGCTAACAACTTTTTCTATGTGTTGTGCCTTTTTCAAGCTTTGGGCCGCATCATGTAATAATGAATTTAAGAGTGCAGACAAATTTACAGAACATTTTCCTTTCAAAACAGCTAAGAGTTTAAGATGACGTGGTCTTACCACGTCTTTCCTCCCTTCGCAAGTGATGTCTGCACTATCTTTGCTAATTCGGTCCAGGGTTCCCCTAACGTTGCTGGCAGAACTCCCTTCCCCTTGACTGTCAAGCTTTGGCCTTCATCCTGGAAAATCTCCTTAATCTTTTGTAGTCTTTCTTTCTTCAACGTCCATAGAGTTCCGGCAGCTGGTAGTCCCGAGACTTCTGCAATTATATCATCAGTGACCACTATCCATCTCTCTCTTACTATGGAGTAGTTCTCCTACATATTTTGCAGGAATTCCAACGCCACTGTTTCATTCGATTCTTGTAGGTGACTGAAATAATTCAGCCACCATGGCTTTTCCAGGATCTCCTGGGCAGCAGCAGAGACTGTCAACTCCTGAGGTTCGCTTCGGATTGCCTTTCCCCCCATGGTTCCACTCAGAAATCTCAATGGAACAACAACTGCCTGTGTTGTTTGAGACGCAGAGAGGGTGATTGTCGCAAGGTTTTGGAAAATAACGTAGAGTATGCAACAAAAAAGGATCGTGGATGGCAACTTTCGTAAAATAGAATTATCATACCGTTAAACCATGCCATACCTTCGTACATTATCTTCCCCGAATGGTGTGCTGACACGTAATTCGTGGAGTAATGAGGTTACCTTCCCCCCCACGATCTGATAGGCTGTCCCCAGCCATCAAATAGAGGAGCAGCAGCCATTCTGAAACCAAGTCATAAAGGAACAGCATATGAAATTATTCCATGTTTTAGATAGACAACGAAATACCGAAATCGAGGCAAAAAGGTGGATCACGTTTTACATAAGAGCCTGCGTGATATGATGCGAGGTCGGGGGATGGGACGTCTGTCAAGCGTACGAAATCTCCAGCGGTCATTATCAGTTCCATTGCCATGATTGGTGGTAATGAGTGTTCATGCGATGTGTACATCGGGATATAAAATATGATCTATTCATAGGATATAAGAGACAAAGAAGTATTGATATCATACCTATTGGTGTAACCATTACGACTTCAATACCATTAACAGAGCTCTGCTGCCAACAGGTGTTCATAACCTTGGCAGAGTTCTTTATTTCACCCTCGGAACCATGATCCTTTGTGTGTATTTTGAAGAGTATTTTGTCAAAATGTAGGCCATTATGCTGGCTTGATAACCAGGTAGCCATAATGCCATTCACAAGGTAGGTGCGAAATGTGGGCAGGCCGGCTCGTGATGAGACCCCCTGTTCCAAGGTCTGTTTATTTTAGTGTACCTTTGGACCATATCCTTAGTGTGGTGGCCATAATGGGAATGCCACTTCGCTTCCATCCTTATGATCATGGTAGGTTGGTTCTTGATGAGACACCCTATCCTGCATTTGATAATTGATAATCCATATTTACTTTTTTGTTTTTGCAGAGCACTTTTTCTTATTTATTTACACATAAGGGTGGTTCAGCACTCCTTAAGAGTGGGGAATGGTGGAAGAAGTCTTATCATCCCAATAGGAAGACATAAATCCTCTCCTCTTACCCCTAAGTAATAATCAAAAAAAGAATTTAGGGAAATCGTCATGATAAAGATCACCAACCAGAGCAACAGTAATAAGACAATGACAACGAAGATAAGAAGTAAGTGTGTCCCTCCTCTTGTCCTCTTATCAATACTAGGCCTTATAAAGATAGCGATCTATGATCTGCTGACTTCGGTATGTCATGATTTATGTTCATTGCATAAGTGCATAGTTGTATCTTAAAGAATAGGGAGAACATGGGCGAAAAGCATCCTCAATATCATCAAAGAGAGAAAAAACATGTCGATGGTGTTCCTTTTGAAAAAGGAACAGCAGAGAAGAATCCATGCAAACAAATACTTGAGATGTCGTTTCTTTAAAAAGAACAACAAAAATCACAAATGATGTTCCTTTTGAAAAGGAACAACAGAAAATCACGAATGTTGTTCCTTTTGAAAAGGAACAGCAGAAAATCACAAATGTTGTTCCTTTTGAAAAGGAACAACAGAAAATCACAAATGATGTTCCTTTTGAAAAGGGACGGCATAAAATCACAAATGTTGTTCCTTTTGAAAAGGGGCAGCAAAAAATCACGAATGTTGTTCATTTTGAAAAGGAACAGTAGAAAATCACAAATGTTGTTCCTTTTGAAAAGGAACAGCAGAAAATCACAAATGCTCTTCCTTTTGAAAAGGAACAACAGAAAATCACAAATGTTGTTCCTTTTGAAAAGGAAAAACAGAAAATCGCAAATGTTGTTCCTTTTGAAAAGGAACAACAGAAAATCACAAATGTTGTTCCTTTTGAAAAGGAACAGCAGAAACAAAACAATGGTGTTCCTTTCGAAAAGGATCAGCAGAAACACGCAAATGTTGTTCCTTTTGGAAAAGGAACAACAAGGACACTCAGAATGCAAAAATCAAAATAAAAAATAAAAAGAAAAAGAAAGATCGGTGAAAATGTTAAGAAAACATATATACAAAAACTTATGTACAAGTTATAGAAAAATGAATTCCTTACTGAATTATAGGTGAGGAAGATTTTGCTTTCTCTCCTAAAATTTCCATATCAGTGTCTTGACGTAGCTGCTGACATAAGGATTCCCAAGTGAGTGGCTTTCGATAGAGATGAACTCGGTGGCCATTTACCTTGAATGCATATCCAGAACCATCGATTGTGATCAGAGTGAGGGTCCCGTTATCATGTACATTCTGGATTTCGTATGGTCCCAACCATCGAGTCTGAAGTTTCCCCGGGAAGTCCTGAAACTGAGAGTCATATAACAGAGCCCAGTCTCCTTCGTGAAAGACTTTGTTCGTGATGAGTGCATCATGCCATTTAGCTCGCTGCTGTTGAATAAGTGCTATATTCTGTAATGCAGAGAGCCTGATTTCGTCCAATTCATTAATCTGCTGTAATCGATTTATTTGTGCCTCACTTAGATCTAGGCCAACTTCCTGTGCAGTTCGTAGCGTTTGGATTTCGAATTCTATGGGGAAAATAGGTTGTTTTCCAAACACTAATTGATAGGGTGAATAACCTGTGGTACTTCTCCATGTGGTTCTATAAGCCCACAGTGCTTCAGGTAATGGGGTGGCCCAATGACGCCTATGTGACGCAATGGTTTTTGTTAAAATTGATTCTATTACCTTGTTGCTACTTTCTACTTGCCCATTTGCCTGCGGGTGATATGGGTAGTAATTTTATGCTGGACGTGATAATTGTTAAGTGTTGCAGCTAATTTGTTTCTAGCAAATTTTGGTCCTCCATCTGTAATTATTTCTCTTGGAAGTCCATAAAGTACAAACAAATGGAATAGGAAATGTATTACAGAATATTCTGTAGCTCTAGGTAACGCTTCGGCCTCGACCCATTTGGTAACATAGTTTGTCGCCAGCAAGATATATGTTCTCTGATTTGATGATGGGTTGATGGTTCCAACGAAATCAAGAGCCCGGCATTCAAATGGCTCAATGACTAATTGTGGCCTCAGAGGCATTTCATCAGCTTGACCAGGTCGTCCTGCTCGCTGGCAGCTGTCACAGGCTTGGGAAAATTTCTTCGCATCTTTGAAAATTGTAGGCCAATAGTATCCTGCCTGCAATACTTTATGCGTTGTTCTTTTTTCAGCAAAGTGTCCCCCACATGGTCCGTCATGACAGGATTTTAAAATTTCGAAAATTTCATCTTCTTGAATACATCTCCTAATTTGCATGTCTGCCCCTGTGTGGAACAAATAGCCCCCAATCCACGAAAATCGAGTACTCTTCTGAACAATCTGCTTACGTTCATTAGGGGTTAAGTGTTTTGGTAGCTTACCTACTGCAAGGTAATTGCCAACATCAGCATACCAGGGTATTTGAACAGCAACAACAAACAGGTGCTCATCAGGAAATTGATCTTCCACTGCTGCTGCTTCAATTGATTTTGGTATTCGTGAGAGAAAATCGGCTACAGGGTTTTCCTTGCCAAGTCGATCCTTGATTGTGATATCGAACTCCTGCAATAAGATCAACCATCTAGTTATTCTAGCATTTGTAACAGGCTTATTTGCCAAATATTTGATAGCAGAATGATCTGTATATAACATAACGAGATAGCCTGTGATATAATGTCTAAACTTATTAACAGCATGTATTACAACCAGGAATTATTTTTCAGTGACAGTGTAATTTAATTCAACAGAGGATAAATTTTTGCTAATATAGTAGATAGCATATGGTATTTTATCCTCTTCCTGCCCAAGGACTGCACCGATTGCTGTATCTGAGGCATCAGATGAGATTTGGAATGGTAAATTCCAGTTTGGTCCTCGAAGGACTCGAGCTGTTGATACAAGCTTCTTTAATTCCTTGAAAGCATGGTCACATTTTTCTGTCCACAAGAAATCAACATTACCAGTTAGTGCATATAGAGGTGTAGCAATGTGTGAATAATGTTCTATAAATCGTCTATAATACCCAGAAAATCCAAGAAAGTTGCATACCTCTATTTGAGTAGTGGGGGTGGCGATAAGCAAAAGTATTTGAATTTTGGTCGGGTCTACCTGAATGCCAGCTACTGAAACATAGTGTCCTAAAATGAGCCCTTCTGTCATCATCATATAACATTTTTCGTGGCTTAAGCAAAGCCTGGTAGCGATGCAACGTTGTAGGACTTTTTCTAGAGTATCTAAAGCTGGATCAAAATCATCTCCATATGGTGTAAAGTCATCCATGTACACCTCAAGTCCATCATTTATTAAATCTGCAAAGATGCTAAGGACATCCCTTTGGAATGTAGCAGGAGCATTACATAGGCCAAAGGGTAGAACTCGATAGGCAAACGTTCCCCAAGGACAAGTAAAAGTAGTTTTATCTTGGTCCAGGGGTAATCTGAATCTGATTGTATCCACTGAAGCCATCCAGGAAAGAAAAGAATTTCTTTCCTGCTAAAGTGTCCAATACTTGGTCTATGAATGGGAGAGGGAAGTGATCTTTCTGTGTGGCTTTATTTAACTCCCTGTAATCCACACAAATCCTCCATTTGCCATTCTTCTTGGGTACCACCACAAGCGGAGAGACCCATTTACTATCGAAAAGAGGATAGATGAAATTAACATCTAAAAGTTTCTGAAGTTTAGCTTTTACAACATCTTTTAGATGAGGGTTGAGTCTTCTTTGCGGTTGACGAACAAGTCTTGCATCTTTTTCTATATAAATGTGGTGGGTGCATAATTGAGGATCAATCCCTTTCATATCAAGGTAATCCCACGCAAATTCTTCTTGATACTTTCGTAACAGATGGACGAGCTTTGTTTCTTGGTCCGGTGTGAGGTTGGCATTGATATTTAGAGTCTTACCCGGTTCAATTTCCACTACTTTACTGTTGGCAACAACAGTCACAGGTATTGTTTGGTCATGCACATCTTTCAAATGATCTTCTTCTAGTTCACTATCAAATGCTGCTTCTATCATGAAACACTGTGTGTGAGATCTAGATTAAGTTTGACTAATGAAATTATTGATGGCATCGTCTTCTGTTTGGTCTTTAAAATCTAGAGCCTTCTGTACAGTCAATGGGGATCTGATATTGTTAGTAAGGTATGACACAGGGTGCTGGTTAGTTTTTATCATTGTAAGACATGGTTGTGCTTGAGGGTAGAGAACTAGATTTTTAATATCTAGTCCTCTAGTTGTAGTCATGTTTCCCTGCCCGCAACCAATGTAAGCATCGGCAGTAGCAAGCCAAGGTCTACCTAGAATTAGCGGATGTCCATCCAGTCGGGTTTTTGGATTAATTATCAGGAAATCGGTTGGGTATTCCTAGGAATCTACAGAAACCATGACGTCATATAGAGTACCTGCCAGTCGAACTACAGATCGGTCTGCCAATTCTAACAAAGTAGAAGTAGGTGCTACCGATGTAATGCCGAGCTTTTGGAAGGTATAGGTTGTCAAAATATTAATTGTAGCTCCTAGATCAACTAAGGCATTAGTGAGGGTCTGGCCATAGATTTGAACAGTTACGATTGGATTTTCGGGATCTTCATATTTAATGGGTGTCTCCTTTCCTGATAACAGGTGAGATAAAGTACCGACTACTTGGACTCTTGGGTTAGTGGTTGCATTCCTCCTTGATTTTTTTATGCACAATTCTTTTATAGTTTTTTCGTATATAGGGATGTATTGAATGGCTTGGAGGAATGGAATTCTTATGTACAGATTTTGTAACTCTCCCAGAATGTCAAAGTCTGGATATTGTACAGGTCGTGGTATGACTAATCGTTTCGGGAAGGGAGGAGAGGATGTACTTTCTTGATGATGGCTATGCTCCTTATTTACACCCTCTTGTTGTAACAGTTGTTCTATTGGTAACGGATCTTCAATGTGAATTGTTTTATCTCCCTCCGTTTCTATTATATGTCCAGATCTTAACTGAAGATCATTGCACTCCCTCAGGTCAGGTCCGATTTTTGATGTTTCGATGATTTGGAGGGATTGGACCGGTCTATTATTTGGATTGGGATTGGGTTGGGCTAGGAGTTGCGGTCTCAGATTAGAATGGGGGTTTTGTTGTAAAGCTAGCAGAGTCGGTTGAGGGAGTGGAATAGTTCCTGTTGGCAGACATGTCGATTTTGGCCAGTTTATCTCCCAGGGTAAACCTTGTGAAGAAGGGGTAATCCATTGTGGAGGATATGAGTTATTTTGCCAATATGGTGGGGCGTAAGGAAAATTCGGCCAGCTGAATTGGCTTGTCTGATTCATCCACGGATTTGGAGAAGGAAACGACTGTGATGACTAATTCAGAAATGGGGGTTGAGATTGGTTTTTCCACATACTATATTGCTGAGCATTATACTGCGAAGGCTGGAAAGAAGAAGTTGGGTCTGAAAACATACCAGATTGCCTTGGTTGCCATTGGCGACGCTGATTAATGAAGTATGTTGATTCTGGCTCTTCTTCCGCTTCCTTATATACTGCCTTCAATCCAGGAAGTGAGGGGCACCTCTCAGTAAGGTGGTCTTTTGTACAGATAGCACATGTTTGAACTGCATGCAGTGGACATTCCTTGTGGCTATGTTTTCTTCTACATCGGGGGCAGAAAATCGCCAGATTTTGTTCTGCCTCCATCTGTTTCTGTTTAGCTTGCACAATATCAAGTTGTGTAGTTGATGTCCCCAGAATATCAGTTTTAAAATTTTCTAACAAATTTCCAAGTTCTACACGTGTTACTCCTTCTGTTGATATTTTGTTATCTCTGACAAACCGATCATATTCTGCTAGTTTTATCCTTGTGCTGCCTCTCGAACTCCTGATACATAAATCAATGATGTCAGCGAAATTCTCTTGATAAATATCCCCTTTTCCCATGATATTTAATGTTTCAATCCACTATTCCTTCATGCCTCTGATCAACGCAGTTTTTAACACATTATCAGGCAGAGGTAGTGATGCATAGGGAGATCTCTGTAAATTATACTGAAAACGTTCTACGTATTCCTCTAATGTTTCATTTGGTCTAGCTGTCATTTGGAATATTTCATCTTTTAATTCTCTAGACCTACAATAATCCTGATATTTCTTTAGGAAAGATTCTTTCATTTGTTCCCAGTTATTTATGACTCCACCACGTAAACCCATAAACCATCTTAAAGCCACCCCTTTCAAAGTGGAGGGGAACAATTTTAATTTCCGGGGATCAGTGGTGTAATCATATCCCCTGCATAGCACATCAAATTCAAATAAGAATGCATCGGGGTCCTCTGATGTAAGTCCGTGAAATGTAGGAATGTGTTGAAGAGCGATTGCTTTCATGGGCGCATTTGCTGCGGAATCCACTATAGGATATTGCAATGTAGAAGTTTGAGTATTTGGATGATTCTGTGCCATGAGATCGAATATATGCCAATAACCTTCCGGGATTTCTAGGAGGGTATTCCTAGGCTGAGAAGGAACGACCTTGACAGGGATTGTTTTAATAACACTTCCCCTATCTGGAATTTCTATCTGAGGAAATGGGATGTCTTCAATAATAATTTTTACCACACTCCCCTTATCTGGGCTATTTAACGGCTGGATTATCCTAGGAGGAGACCTTGGCTTTCCTACTTCCCCTGTTTCCCCTTCTCCCTCACGAAGATTGCTTAGATTCCCTTCCTCCAGTCGTTCTGGAATAGAATTTTCAATTTCTTGAAAGTCATGTTCATCAATCTGACTATGCACCTCAGCAAAGGCTTCAGATGGTGATGTTGTGGCCTGAAGGGAGCTAGTAGGCTGTTTAGAATTGATCTTTCTAGGGCCTATTGATGGCTGAGATTCAGTTTTCTTATAGATTTCATCTATGAAGGTTGTTCGGCCAAGGGTCACCGACCCTTTGGCTTTTTTGGGTTTGGATGGAGGTTTGATATTCCTTTCTAGCTTTTTCTGCTTAGTCATGCACTCTAATAAACTACTAAATCCTATTCAACCAACAATTCTGCTAGGAGAGCGGATGGTGGAGCAGGGATTTTACATGCTCCGTACGCAGGTTCTTAGCTTCCGTTTTTAAAATCCAACTCTCCCCTAGTGGATTTGCGCACTACTCTGTAAAGGGCAAATGGTTATACTCTTTCCTCGGCAACGACGCCAAAATGTAGAGCTATAACTAGGGTCTCCCACACCTCTAATTATCCCACATTAATAAGTCAATCCGGGAACGTTTTGTTATTGCAAAGAGTAACTCAATTCGAGGCTATTCGTCTGAGTAATGCTTAGTAGTATAGCATTCAAAAAATACAAGAGTAAACATATGCTAAATTATGAATAAATTACTCCAAAAGGATAGAATCACACAAGACAGCTTATCAGTCAAGGGTACGGAAGCGATAACCCATCCCTCTAGAAAATGATGGAAAGGAAATTAGAGCATGGACCATAGGTCTGGGAGCGAGGCAGTGACTGTTGAGGCTCACTACAGCCTTAGACCTTCTCTCACACCAAAACAGCGAATGCAAGTAAATGGAACGACAACAAGTAAAATGAAACAACAAATAGGAAATGGAACAGCAAGTCTAAAATGGAACGACAGTAAATGGAACAGCAATCAAAAGAACTAAATCTCGTGAGTCAGAACCAAACTTGCTCTATTGAACCAAACTCACACTCTGTGATGAAATAACAATCTTCTCCCTTAAAGCAAACTAGATGGAATGTACTTTATGGAACAACACTCATTGATGAATTATGGAACAACAGTAATCGACCATATATGCACACCTCACACTAATATAGTAATCTGACAATTAAGGATAATATGACTATGTTTCCAAATAGAATAACATCACTTTCGGATTCCAATAATCGAGATTTCAAATGAATCCAATAATAGTAATATTCAGTACAGACGCTCTGTAAGAGAAATAGGTGGTTTAGACTAAAAACATGCGATCAACTCTGAAAAGATTCAATCATACAATGCAGAGTCATTACACAGATTTCCTAAAAAAACCATTAATGCATTAATCATAGCAGAGCATAGCATAGCGCATGAAAGGTATATCAGATTACTGAGTAATAAAGATAAGCAAACCACGCAGAAATCAAGTTATAATGATACAAAAGCAAGTGTCCTTCGGAGCCGGGCCCTTAGCTTCCAATGGTACACTGCCTTAGATTACTCCAGACGCAAAGATGAAATAAACACGAAGTATTTTATATTAACGCATCAACAAACGTACAGTAAACCAGGTCTCAGTGAGACTCGATGATCAAAGTTTTGTCTGAAACTGAAAATTACAAAAAGAAGTCCATTTTCTTAACGATGTTGTTCCTTTTTATAAAAGTAACGGCGAGGATATCTAGGTAACAAAAATAAGTAAAACAGCGATCCCTCAGGATCAAATATCGTGAGCGATTCGCCAAGCTGTTAATCCTTTACTTTTCTTTCCCTTTTTCGCCAAATTGGTATCTCTTCTTCCTTTCCTGGGTTATTCTTCTTTGATTTGCTCAATCTCGTTTGCATCCGGTTCCCTTCTAGAGGGACAGCAGTTATTCCTCCTCTGTCTTTCCCTTTTGAACGGAAACTCTTCGTTTCCACCTTTCCCTGTATAGAAAAAATGACAATTATCAAAGATTAAGCTTCCCATGTTAATTCTTACACATTTTATTAAAAAATTTTATTTCTTTGAGTTCATGATGCAGAAAAGGTTACAAATGTTACTGAAAAGCTACTAAATTGTTTGTCAAAAGCATACCTTTCAAGTGCTCCACAACATCGAATCAAACCCTATCAGGAAATGGAGACACTTCCTGACCAAATGCAAGCATGAGACATCGGGTATGTACTGTGTAGATTCATTAGCCTCTCCTTATTGTTATGTTGGCACATTAATGTGCAGACTCTTCGGAGTCCATAATTCTACTAGGTTCTCTATAGATATGGTTCATTTAATGGAAGATAAAATTCATGGCTATATCATGGACTGGGGAAACATTCTATCTGACAAAATGGCCATTGAGATACTTGAATATAGAAGAAAGATGTCTGTAAATTTTCGGGTGATAACTACTTTTTACTTCAATGCCTATATTATGGACACCATCTATTTTAATTCCGAATACCCCATTTTTGGATGGAGATGGACTCCGCAGGATCCCAATCCTATTCACATCTATCACAAGGAACTGCGGAAAGCCCATTATCAGAACCACTTGTATAGAATCTATCATGGTTTTATTCTTCCTGCACATTATGCCATGTTCAATAAGCCTACTCTTAGGTTATCCGAGGAGGAAATGGTCGACTTAATAGTAGCTGGCAATTGATTTGGAGAAAAGAAATTCACCTATATAAGGCTTTTTGGCAGTCTTATTGATCATGATGTTCTTCCTCTATGCATCCCCGATAAACTACTCGCCTGGGAATTAGCATATCAGATAACGGTTGCAGGGATGTCAAAGACCCTTAGGGATTCCAAGAAACACATACGACCTACATTTCCCCTTGGATGTGGCACCTTTACCCTGCATGATTTTAAACAGGAAGAGAAAGAGGCTGAGCAAATCAAGTTGTTGAAATTTTCAACTACTCCAAAAAGGAAATATGATCCTAAAAAGGTTACCTATAATGTTACCTCTTAGGCTAAAATCGCCAAATTTTATCACGAAGAGGATAGATTTGATGACTTGTTTTCTTCAATAGAAATATTTTTCCAGGTCAAAGAAATGGCTAAGACTAAATTGGGAACAAAAGGATTAGATAAATTCAGTAGGATTAAGGCCCAAAGGTTGGAAACCCAGACCCTAGATTTATTAAAAAATAAATCTATGGTACAACCTCAAGGCTAGGTTGAGGATAAAATTACTATGAATGCTCACAAAATTGAAAAGGTTCCTAAGAAGAAGAAGACACCAGAACAGGAGTAGAAGCATGTAATAGTTAGTGAACGCCTTGATACACACATTAATGTTGACCCTAGGTTAATCAAGGAATGGGAACAATTTGATTCTATCATCAGTAATCCGGAGAACACCGAAGGATTCACTACACCAGAGGTGTCTACAGCATAGAAATTAGTAGTCAATACCGTTTTGATTGTAGGAACAAGCGAGCCACCCAAGTTTCTTAAATACATAGAGATCATCCCTGAAAATCCCAATGATGAGATTGTTTTGCATATATAGGAAATACCACCAGTGGATGTCTTCTACAGCCCTAAGCATAGGGTTGTAGTCAAAAGACAGAGGAAGAAGAGGAAAATTAATCACTCTCCTCTTTTGACTCCTTAGATGGAAATGATGAATATGGTATGAAGGGAGGAAATAAATACCTCTAAATATTTAACCAAACTTTCTCAATATGTGGGAGCATATACAGCAGGAACAATAGATAAGGTTTCAGAGGTTAATCATTTATTGAAGGAAAAATACCGGGCGATCATCAGCTAGAGGCACAATCGGTGGAATGACAACAAAGAATAGAACAACTTGAGCAGCAGTTGGCAGAACAGAGATAGCTTAATGAACAATTGAATGAGCAATTAATTATTGAAAAGTAGATAATTGATGAATAGGTGATCCCTAAGGAGCAAGAGTTGTCTCAAGCATTGAGAAAACTACAGCTATTGAACAAGCAGGTGAAGAAATCAAAAGAAGAGAAGATTACCCAAATAAAGGATCAAATAAAGAGATTTAAAGGACATCCCCAAGTTGATAAATTCAGAACTGAAGCCTTGGAGATGACCATGGCTTTATCTTGACAATTGGACCTTCTGTTTCATAATATATCATTGGTCATTCCTTTATGTGATATCTCAGCAGCTATGATCGAAAAATCAGTAGATGAGACACTTGAGTTAGAGAAGTTAGATGAAAGCTTGACTAATTTCCTATCTTGGCAAGAATCAAATGAAGGAAAAGTTGTCAATCTACCAAAGATACAGGAATCACATAAATAAATTCTATTTGTCAAATGGGAGTCTCAATTAATGAAAGATGAGAGAGCTGCATCTAGATGCAGATCAACAACGAATAATCTGATTGAATTAATCAACAATAGTATGTATTTATGTAATCTAATAATAGAATGCTCTCTAGGTAAACTCCAAAAGGTAAAATCATTAGAACAACAATGGAAACAGGAGCTAATGCAAAAAGAAAAACTGATCGGAGGCATTCACAACTTAACATGGGAGACGTTTTGGTTTTTCCTTGTAAAACCACATAGTCAGCGAATGGCGATGAAGTGTCTCACTGATGCGACCAACCACATCATCCCCGAACTTGCTAATGCCACATTTACAACTCAGTTACACTCTCGTATGAGTCAGCCACCAGAGGTCCAGCCAATTCTTTCCATTTTTCAACTGCGATCACAAGAAGATAAGTCGATATAGTGAATCCTTTATACCATCTGCAACACTACTATTTCAAGATAAATCTCATATTTTTGTGTTTTTGGTTATACCAGCTCATAGAGACTTTCTTTCTTAGTTTGTTATTTCTTGTAGTATTTAAAGACCCTTTCATGTTTTTAGAAAGGGTCCTCAATTTTGTATTAAGACTTAAATCAGAGGTTGCACTATTATACTTCCGATACATATTTTTTATAAAAGACTAGACCAGAATTCTATTTTTTTATAAAGAAGGCTTTTGTGAGATATGCACTTTTGCTTCCTATGAAAGTGTTCTCAAATTAGAAGGAAATATTCCAATGTGATTCACATCAGAGGAGATTCAAATGCATACGGTACTACTATCTATGGTTTTGCTTTATTTTTCTATGTGAATTAGCATTGATCAACTTTGCTATTATTGATGTGTATATGTATCTACAACAATTCTTTAACCTGTCACTATTGAATGTTTCTAAATTATCATCTTTCATATATATATGTCAGTGATATATTATGAATAGTGCGATAAGGTCTGGACGAGGTGGTTTTCTCCGATGTTTATGCAACAATTTTAGAGGCATCAACAAGACCCTATGTTAGGTTGGGCAGACCCACCTATGGTTTTGTGTGTGTTTTTCACACATAGTTTTGGACGCAATGGTTTTTAGTCCATCGTTTTAGATGTGATGGTTTTGAGTCCATGGTGTTGGATGCTTCAACAAGTATAAATATGTATTGTAACATTGAAAGGAACATAATGAAAAATCAAGTTGGTAGTCCTGGTTTTGGGATCCAGGGGAAAATCACTATGTTATGTGTTTTATGTGTTATGCTCTCGCATTATTTATTTTATGTGTTTTAGAATTCATATGCATGTAACTTATGTACAGGGTTAAAACCTACATATATCTACTTGCTTTATCTCCAATTGTCCCAAGAATATCAAGGCAAGCCATGTTTGTTAGTTCAACGTAGGATGGATACACTTCACAAGCTACAGGAAGACCAGATGGAAGCAAAATAAAAATTCACACTCCACCATAACTGTATCAAGAGATAGTTCGACAAGAAGTCTACACGAAATGCTAACTTTGATGTGGGTGAATTAGTTTTGAAATGGGACAAACCCATGAAGACAAAGGAAAACGTACAAAGTTCAAGTCCTTGTGGATTGGTACATACATTGTGAAGGAAAATCTTGGCCCACACAAAATCACTTAATTGGAGGATTTACAACCTTCATGTCAACGACCAAGACTTAAAGCACTATTTTCAGTAACTCGAGGTCGTGCCCCAGACTATGTACATTGTCTTTTTACTCTTTGTTTTTTTTCGCTTTTCTTTGCTATATTTTTCTTCACTTTGTTTTGATTTCTTAGTATCATGCTATTTTCAATTTTTCCAATAAGTGCTTCCCTCTACTGATTTGTCACTTTTGAATAAGTATGTGGCTGAGATCCAAAGAGTATTGTGACAGTGCAGCACATGGCTAGTTTTGTGTTTGTCTTCTGTATGCTTGGTTATAACCTTCAAGCAATGAAGTCTTGATGGAAAATATGAGCCATCTATAAGGAAAGCTTTGTTCCAACTGTGAACCTATATCCACACTGGAAATCCCCATGCCTATACTCAGTCTTCTTCTCTGTATGTTCAAACTCATCATCCTAGTAGAAACGGATAAGAGGAAAATCCAAATGAGCAAATCTAAATCAAAGATATTACATGCTTCTTTGAAGGAACAACCTCTTTTGTTATCAATAAATCTGGATCCCTCTTCCACCCCAAAAAATAAATAAGTTCCTATGCACAGTCCTCTTTTCAAAAATACAAAGGTGAAAGAAGAGGAAGGCTTCCTACGCACAGAGGTGAAGCATGCAACTCCACCAGGGTACTAACTAGGTTCATTGGTAGTGGAGAAATGCATGTGTTCCTGCATGACTCCACCTGGGTACTACCAATTCCTGCTCGTAGTGTAGCAACTCCAAAGATGAAAACTTATACTTTGAAAATTTTAAACTTGCGAGCTAAACTACCCTCCATGATTTTCAAACACTATGATCGAGCTTAAATTTGTTGTTGTGTTTGACTATGTTGGAAAAATGTGAACCATGTTTGTACATGGGTTAAGTGGGGAAACTAAAGTAACCCACACAACGATTCAATACTCCCTGATAGACCAATACCCTATGCTATCAATGAACTGAAATGGAAAAGCGGGTATTCAACCAACGTATTGCCAAGTGTTATAGTGACAACACCCTCCAAAATTTTGGCTTGCATCCATTTTCAAAGCCTTCCTTGGTTTTTCCTTGATGATTGCAAACACTTAGTTTCATCCCATGAGCTCTTGTCGATTCTTTAGACCGTCTTAGCTTGACTGATCATCAATCATCTTTGAGCATGTTAGTTGGAATGTCATATTTGTGGCCTTGTTCTGGCTATGTTACAGGTTTGTCTTTGTATATATGAATTGTGTTCGCTGTGTAAACATCTACCGCACTCACACATGAAGTTGTAAACAATGTCGCACAAGTGTCATCATAGTTGTTCAATGATCTATCTCAAGTGTCGCACTTGTTCGTCTCAACCTTTAGTGAGTCACACTGAGCATATTTTGTCTTGTGATTTGAGGTGTCTTGGCACCAAGTCATGTTGAGTGTGTGCTCACAAGGTCATGTATACATGAGTTTAATCACTCACACACTTAATCATTTCTCTTAATATCTATTGACGAGACCACCCTCCATTAGTCAGACCTCCACTGAGATGCACTCTGCAGTCTCAGCCCTCAGTGACCAAGCACTGTTGCCAAGAACTGTGCAAAGCTTGAGGCTTCCCTCCAGGCAATTTCAACTACAAAATTCTAGAATCAATCCGGTTGACTATCACCGAGAACAATGAAAAAGTTTCCCAAGAAGCCATTTCAGTTGGCCCTCCCCGCAAGCCTGTCCATCAAGCCACTCGTTGGTCAATTGGATAATTTGACTTGAGCAATGATCGAGGGCTACACTCATCTCCCCAACTTTGCATTGGTTATCTTTCTTGCACTTCCTGAAGAAATTTCACATACATGAGGGACAGGCACCCGCTATAGATTGCTCCACTTTCCTAGGAAATTGTGCAGTTTTGCGAGACAATCCCCTTGCTAGACTGCTTTCCACTCCTCGCGAATACTCCACAGTTTTCATTGACAGTCCACCAACTACCCGGGAACCCACTCAGCCTCAAAACTCTATAGCCATGTTGTGCTTGAATGCCTCAAAACTCTATAGCCATGTCGTGGTTGAATTCCTCCAAGATCTGCGTAGTTTTGACGAGCAGGCTCCCACATCCCTATCACGACCTCCTCTAGAAAACACCACAATTTTCCATGCGAGTGCCTCCTACTACCCACACTGCCTTCCTCAGAAAAGATATTTATTATAAGATTTTATATAATCTAATCTATATAAGTGTTGTGTGTAGAGGCTCAAGATTTTGCGGGAGAGTCAAAACTTGAGGAATCCTACTATCTTTTCCTTAAAAATCTGAGGGTGGTTTGAATCTTGTTCTTATGGTGGAAATGGATTCATCACCATCAAAATCCACTAGGCAACCCAAAATCTTCAAGATTGACAACTATGGCTTGGATTTTCAAAACAATTAGCTACATTTTAACAAAATCATGCCACAATTTCCATTAATTTTTCTTACAATATATATATATATATATATATTATTTTACCTTTAATGGATCACTTCTTATGCATAACTTAATTACTTATAAATTGGTTGGACTAGCCACTCTAAGTGTTAGTCTCATGTGTTAGTCCCACATTGGCTCCTTGTCCATGAGTTACAAATAGCATGTAGCATGCCTTGAGATTGTTGTACTTGCCATGGCACTACATTGATATATGTAGTGCAACCTTAGAATATTTGTATGTACATAGAAATATATTTATATACATTGGGATATATTGAGTTTTACATGGCATATTGCAATATGTGTTAATATATTGGTGAATGACGGATACTCCACATCATGGGGGTGTACCCTAGGTAGCATTCTTGGAGGGCGTACTTTCTTACATTCAATTAGAGGAAATTTGATTTTAAATAATTAACATTGAATTTCCATGTCATAATGTCTAAGGCAATAAAAATCCTTTAAAATTCAAAAGAGATACACATGTAACTAGGCATAGACAAATTTTTTAATAATATAATTTACCTATCTTCAGTTTGAATGATGACCAAATGACTCAAAACTACATTTAATATTAAAAATAAAATTAATATCTTATTCTATCACGATTATAATATCTAGAATATTTTTAATGAAGGGTAAAATATGGGTGGAGTGAGTTTTTAATTTAAACTTTATTAAATCTTGTGTTACAAAATTAATATATATATATATATAAATAAAAAATAATATAATTATTATAAATTAACTTTTTTAATTTAAACTTTATTAAATCTTGTGTTAAAAAATTAATTTAAATATAAAAATATGTATAACAGTTATTTTGATAAAATGTAATATTGTGTAATTTAAAATTTAATTTAATTTAAAATTTAAATTTATTTTATTTAAATTTATTAAATTGTATTAATAAATTAGTTTAAATGATAAAATATATAATCGTTATTTTGATAAATATGAAATTTATTTGAGTAATCTAAATTTTAAGTTTACTTTTTTAACTTAAACTTTAATAACTATTGTGTTAATAAATTAATTTAAATATAAAATATATATACTCTTATTTTGATAAAAATGTTGTTTACTTGACTAATTTAAATTTTAAATCTACTTTTTAAAATTAAGTTTGGATAAGTTAGGTTTAAATTTTAAATTTACCAATTTAATTTAATTTTTATTGAATCTTGTGCTCATACATTAATTTAAATATAAAATATATTACACTTATTTTGATCAATGTGACATTTATTTGGATAATTTTGACAAAAGTAACATAATAAAAATGATATATTAAAAAATTGTTTACATGGCATTATTTTTATTAATTTATTATTTTTTTCTTAGGTGGCTATTTTTGAGTTGAAATTTCCTCTAATCCTCGGATCTATGCCATTTTACATGACATATTAGAATATGTGCCTATATATATATATATAGGGATCTATTCCATTTTACATGACATATTGGAATATGTGTCAATGTATTGGACAATGATAAAGACTCATCACACAAATAGATTCATATACATTAGGATCTAAGCTTTTTTACATGGAATTATATTGGAGTATGTGTCAATGTATTGGAAAATGACCAAGGAAAATTATTGGAGAGCACACTTGTGTTCATCCAAATATCCTCTTACATGTAGCTATTACTTAGTCTTGTTGATCACTCATTCTCGCTTGTTGGACTCAATTATGATGTAGTTATTTAGGGAAACTTTTTGGTGATATAGACTCAAAACTTATGATGCCAAGGAATAACTGTAAAATTTTACACAATTTAAACCCAACTATATACCAACAAACCTTCCAAAATGTAAGGAATAGCTACCTGATTTAAGATAATTTAACCCATATACCTAAAAACCTTCCAAAAGGTAAAATATTTAGACCTATCAAATTGGTTATGTTTGCCTTGACCAAGTTGTTGATGTACTTTTCCTCTTCTTTGACTACATAGTCATTAAATAGACTCACTTACTGTGCCACATAGGTCCATGTGGCCAGTTGTGATTTATATCACACTTGCAGGTGATGGTAAGTGCCCCAGATCAGAATAAGTTGAACTATTCTTCAAGCACATCATACAAAAATTTCTATAAGTGGATTCATAGATTTTAAACAAATTGTAAATGAATGAGATTGGAGGCATGGATTTTATGGCCTCAAATAGAGTGTTTTGAGTTCATAGTTACAAGAAATAGTGGAAATTTTGTAATAACCCCTGCTGCTGAGCTTGTAATATTCTCTTTTCTTGATATGGTCAAAGTGGACAGAATCTTCCCATGGTATTTACAGTGGTGTTTGCCCATGGTATCATACAGATGGTATTTACCTTCATTTTTAGAGTAAAACAATAAAATAAGGCTTCTAGAGAGTCCATCCAGCCTTTAAAATGGGACAAGAAGTTAAGGATTGGGGGCATCCTGAGTATATCTATTTTTGTTTTATTTGAGAACTTGGCAAAGGCCACTTCTAGTGTTTAGATTTATCATTGTTGAAGGAGTTCCAATCTTATTGTATGGGCTAGGGTTATTTTCAGCTAATAATATAAATAAAGGACTGCATTTATTTTATATCCCTTGTGTTCTATGATTGGCATGTCAATGTTTCATTTAGAATACTAAAATATTCTAGATGTGTTGATTATTTAGAGATTTGCGACCTTACAAAATTTAATGAAGTTGTTGAATGCAGGTAACATTAACAACTTTCCAGCCATTTGTTTGCATTACACCCTTAACCTAATTAGTCTTGCATGACCACACGTGTGTGTAGTTACACTTTATTCATGAGAGCTCAATTTCTCAAGATGTTTTGTTGATTGTCTTTTTAGAGTCTCTTATATTTCCCCATGGTTTGACTACAATGTTCAGATTGAAGTTGTATGGGTACATGGTATTCAAACAAAGATATTTAATTATCTAAGAAGTGTTCCTTTTTATTTGTAATAAGTTGGAGTTGGAGAATAAGAGAAAATCTAAGTGAAGAAATATTGATGAATTGATTACTGCCATGGGAAATCACCTAAACAATAAGAGGAAAAGAGAAGATAGTAAAGGATATCATGATCAAATGGCAATTTACAGAATAAGAAATAAAATGGACAACGCCAAGCTATGGAAAACACCAAGAAAATCCAACAAATCTTGTATCATGGACATCACTAGACATAGCTACCAATGCAAAGGATTTAGGCAATGATGCCCAACCTCATGAACAACAACAAAAATGAATAGTGATAAGGGATTACTCCTCTTTTAATAGTCTTGATCTACTCCATGACCGAGAGTTTGGTAGCAATGAAAAAACGCTACCAAATAGTTTTTGAGAGTATCATGTAGCTGCATTCACTAATGGATTAGATAACGTAAAAGAACTGGTGATAACACAAAGCAGAGTGTGTTATATTCATATCACCAGGAATGGTAATTGTATAGTTCCGTTCGGTCTAAATTTAGATTATGGTAATGATGGCGAGTCCCTTGTGAATCAGAGTCTACATATAGATAATGAAAATGATGGCCAGCCCCTTGTGAACCAGAGTCTACATATAGATAATGACAATGATGGCCAACCCATTATGAGCTACCTACCATGGAAATTCTAATTTTACCTTTATAATCCACATAATCAGTCTTTGATGATGGTTACTGAGCCTCCACAAAGGATCATAAGCACTCAAAATGAATGCATAAAAAAAGGACAAAACAACCCATGAACAATTGTTCCAGTTTGAGTCTGTAATATCTAATTGTGAATTTGATATGCCAAATTCTAGGGGCATGATTTATAATCCGTTAGAAGGGGTGTTCAAAATCTTTGAATTGAAAAAGTACAGTCATCTATTTGCAATTGCACAACCAGATAGCAATTTAGCATCAGATCCAAGTAGACTTCCTGAATTTACATTTGGAAGCCGAGGAAATACAAAAATAGTGATCTATCAAAAGGTCAAGAGAAAATCCATTGTGTTCAGGATTTATTCCAAAAGCGATGGAATTTTTCCTTCACAAGGGCTGTGTGGAATTCATTGTACTATGTGGAAATTGTTGGGTGTACGATCAAATTCACACATTGACTAGAAGTGGGGAGGATCATGGGTATATAGGGATGGAAAAATATCTCCATTGGTATGAGACCTTTTGGGGGTAAAGCCCAAAAACAAATCCATGAGGGCTTAGGCCCAAAGTGGACAATATCATACCATTGTGGAGATATGTGGTGTAGAGAGTTCTTAACAAGTCGTATCGGAGCCAAGTTCCGAAGTTAGCCAAGTGGATGAATCCTCATAATGTCGAAAGAAGGTGGTGGGGCCCGCTAATATCATGATGGGATCAGTGTATGAGCTCATTGTGTGCTCCGGATTCTAGTGGTGGGGCCCACTAATATCACGATGGGATCCGTGTATGAGCTCAGTGTATGAGCTCAGTGTGTGCTCAGGATTCTTCATGGACTTATCCTGGTCCCAACAGGGTGAAGAGGAGTTGACTTGGGATAGAGCAAGCTCTCCAAGTAGGTGGTGCTCCATGTAAGGGGTGTGCTTCCAATGCATTGGAGTAGAGAATACTGGTTGGTAGAGAGTGGATGGATGGAAATTCATTTGAGGTGAGGCTGGATGGTCCTTTGTTTGAGGGGAGGATTGGTATAAGAAATTTACCCAAGAACACAAATTAATTACGGAGAATTACTAAGAGAAATAAATATAAAAATAACTAGCAACAACCATAAACACATAAACACACATGTTTATCTCAAAAAACCCCAAATTTGGAGAAAAACCTGATCATAATGAAATTTCATTATCCTTGGCCAAACCTCTCACCTCCAATCCTTCAAGCCTTTTATAGCCTCCATTACATATAATACCATGGCCAGAATTCCATGGGTGCACAATATCATGTGCCCCAAAACCATCACTGATTAACCTCATTTGACTCTATCCGGAGTCAAGTTTATTTAACAATTTCCCCCTTAAACTTGACTTAGGGTTCATTGACTAACTCTAGCCAAACCTGCTAACTGAGACAATCTCGCTCACTCTAGCTCTTACCCCCCTCAAATTTTTCACCCAGCGTAATGTTCTAGGTCTAACCCAGACTTTACCAGTTATTGCCTAGGGTACACATACCTTAAGAGGTCTTACAGTAGTATGCCCATTTACATGCATTAATTTTGACTTCATTAATTTTTTTTTTTTCTTTTATTGCTGTTGCTATTCTCACCCATATTCTCTCCATCGCGGGCATCCTTGTTTTGTTTCTTTGTTACCTTCTTGCCAAGTTTAACTGCTTTTAATATCTCAGATGAATCCTTGAAACCCTCGCTCCGGGTGACTTCACCAGGAGGCCTTGATCTGGATTTGGAGCGTGATAACATGCTATACTTCTTATTTGGTTGATCTATATCCATGGCATCAATATTCTCTTCTCAGAAACAGATCTGCTTCGATCTCTCTCTATTGCTACCGAAGGATCCCACAACAACAACTGCTCCTCCTCCTCCTGATCCTCTACCTCCAGTCTCTTCACCTACATCAACGCTTTCATGGCCGGTACAGATTGCAGCTTCCTCGCCTTCATCTATATGCCTTTGTAGAACCTTGTTTTGGCTGCATTTAGATTAGATTTGCTAACAAACTATGCATCAATCCTTTCTATGTCTACCAGGCTAAATAACCCTTGGCAACAAAAGCATTTTTCTCAAGGCAATACACAACCTTTGGCTGTGATACCAATTGTTAAGAAATTTACCCAAGATACCAAATTAATTACGGAGAATTACTGAGAGAAACAAATATAAAAATAACCAGCAACAACCATAAACACATAAACACACATTTTTATCTAGGAAAACCCCAAATCTGGGGAAAAACCTGATCATAATGAAATTTCATTATCCTTGGCCAAAACCCTAGCCAATCCCGCCAAGTGAGCCTTCACCGCTCACCTTGAGGCCCTTGCCTTACAATGAAGTCCTTCGAGCCTTTTATAGGCTCCATTACATATAATACCATGGTCAGAATACCATGGGTGCACAATACCATGTGCCCCAAAACCATCACTTTTTAACCTCTTTTGACTCTATCCCTAGTAAGTTTACTTAACAAAAATGACAAAATGGTTGTGGAACTGGGAGTAATGGTGCAGCTAGAAGTAATGGATATTAGTGGTCAAATTCCTATTTGCATAAGGAAAACAAATATTCTCAGGACATTGCAGAATCACAGGATATCATCATTTATGTTTGTAAGAGAGCTCGTGATTCCTACAGCATCAATGTGAGCAACATTGTGACAAGACAATGCCTGGAAAAGCTGACCAAGAATGAGTCAAATTGTTCTGAAATCAGAACAATTTCAGCAATGAAGAATCTCAAAACTCCAACCACGAAGTTTCTCAAAGCTCCAGAGTTGGGGAAGGCCAGTGGAGGATATTTGTATCTGCTCGTAACAAGTTGATTATTTTGACAAATCTCCACTAGCTAGCTAATAAGAATTATTTGAAAAACATTACCCATTTGTTGTTTCAATTTCTCTTTAATTACTTGAAAAGCTTTAGTCATTCATACCTGGTGTTATGAAGCAGTCAGATCCAATCTATGGTTTCACAAGTGTGTTTTAGTTATGGTTTGTTATTCTCCCCTCTAATATAATCTATTAGAAAGCATAAGATTCCTATTAAGAATTTTCCAAAAATATTAGTTGGGCACAAGCCATGTGAAAATGCTGAGAATACCAGTGCTTATAGACTATGGAGATAATAGGTCGTTGATATATCAGAATTCGATCGGTTCTAATAAAGTGTTGCTCAGATGAACTTCCAGGGCCAAGATGCAAGTTTGGTCCAGCTAGACGCGGGAAAAGTGACACAAGCCAAGTGAGTATTTTTCGAAAGGCCTACGTAGGGTTTTACAAATTGCAGAAAAAGAAAGTTTCGCATTTCTTCGACTTTTCAAGACTCTATTTTGGAGTGTGAGCGAGAATGGCGGAGACAGGTTCGCATTTCTGTACCAATTAAGTTGTGTTTGGGGACAGGCAAGTCGTAAGAGTCACAGTATTCGGGAGCAACAAGAGAGGCGGTGGCATCATCTTCCACTTCGACAATGGACCACACGCACTCCACTTCAATGGCCTTCATTCTCTCCTTTTTTATTGCCCTTCTCACCTTTTTATTGGGGCTGTGC
This sequence comes from Pinus taeda, assembly GCA_000404065.3. Classification (NCBI taxonomy): domain Eukaryota; kingdom Viridiplantae; phylum Streptophyta; class Pinopsida; order Pinales; family Pinaceae; genus Pinus; species Pinus taeda. The sequence continues at coordinate 80,926 of APFE031616085.1, forward strand.
TTTGTTCGCTTTAGAAAAGAGGTTAGGTTTTACGTTTGATCTTCACAAAAAAATTATAAGTCAATATATATATATATATATAAACTAACTTTGTTCGACATTATTTAGAAAAATCATTTTTGATCCAGTAGAGATATTTATATTAACTTTAAATATGGCCACTCTACATTTATCTTCACTCTCAATTGACTTCTCAATCTACCAAGTGTCTTATTTTGATTCTGAATTTACTAAGTGTCTAGATTTAATTTTTTCATTTGAAAAGAGATTTACATCTCAAAACGTTTCATCCCTCTTGGTTTCTAGTAGACATTTCATCGCTGTTGGCTTCTAGTAGATAGTGAGTTTGATCATTCTAACTGTCATAAACTTTCAAGTGAGACATGGTCTTGGTCTACTCCCAATACTTCTTGGTACTATATTTGTGATACTAAGAAGTTGCACTTGGCCACATCCACTATCAATTTCCTATCATGAGCCACACCTCTAATCTTCTTGACTTATTAAGACAGCCCAACTATAATGATCTTGGAAATCTTCTTTAAGTGCTACCTAACACACAAAACAAGATTTTGAAGAATGACAATTAGACTCTCTTTACCATAGAACAAATTGGTTTAATGATATCATCATCACTATTAATTATCATTATAAATATAATTATTAATTTTATATTGTATTATATTATTTTATTTTTATTTGTATATAATTGGATCAAGTCAAAATTCTTTATTGATAATTATCATTATTAATTATTTTATTTTATTTTATTTTTTATTTTTTGTTAAAATTTTGTTTCAAGACTTTTTTTTTTTGCTTTGACTCACTCGATGTTAAATGGCATTAAGTGTTGAAGATAGCCTCTCCACTTAATTACTTTCCACCTTTTATTATTTTTTAATTGAATTTATATCTAAATATTTAGAATCATTAACATATCAAACCTTCCCATAACTTTTTTTGTCTTTTTAAGTATAATTTAAAAAATCATATAAAATCAAATCAAAATGAAATATTTATAAAATATTTTGATTTTGAAATGAGTTATGGTTTTTAGCCATGTGGTATTGATAAATGTGGTATTATCCCATGGTATTGTAACAAAACCTATTTTACATGTCAATAATTTCATGGTAAAACAGGGTTAATATAAATTTGTAACCTTAATGTTTTTGTAAAATTCCATAGAGTTCTTAAGTTAATAAAATAAATTGATTAAATAATCATTATTTTAATTTATATGGTAAAATGGATAGTAATTTATAACTACTATTTATATATTTTAATGTTATATGTATATTATTTTATCAAAAAAAA
>APFE031616113.1:0-17312 GCA_000404065.3 Pinus taeda
CATTTATGGAAACAATTCAAAAGCTACATGGAAACCCAAAGATTATTGTAAGTGACAGAGATCCTATTTTCACTGGAAATTTTTGGACAAAATTATTTTCTTGTCTTGGTACTCAATTAGCTCATAGCTCAACTTATCATCCTCAATCTAATTGGAAAAATGAGATAGTAAACAAATGTTTAGAAGGATATCTTCATTGCTTTGTATCTTATAAACAAACACAATGGGTCAAATGGTTGTCTCTGGATGAATGGTGGTATAACACTTCCTTCCATACTACAACAAAAATGACCCCATTTATGGCACTTTATGGATATCATCAACCATCCATCACATCATATTTTAGAGAAAATTCTAAGGTTCAAGTAGTGGAACATCACATCAAGCATCAACAACAAGTTCTCCAACTCTTAAAGAATAACCTCACATTGGCACAAAATAGAATGAAACAACAGGCAGATCAACATCGCAACAAAACAAGTTTTGATGTAGGTGACTGGGTATTCCTACAGCTACAACCATATAAACAAATTTCCCTCAAGAAAGCTAAGAAGGATGATAAATTATCACCAAAGTATTATGGTTTGCACAAGGTGTTGCAAAAGATTGGTACTATGGCATACAAATTGGACCTTCATGCAGCTTCCCGAGTGCACCCAGTCTTCCATGTTTCATGTTTAAATAAGGTTATAGGTGACAAGCTCATAGTTCAAACAATATTTCTAGAACTTGACGAGGAAGGAAAAATCATATTGGAACCAGAAGCAGTCACAGAAACAAGAACTCAATAGCTATGAAATCGATCAATTTCAGAGTATCTCATCAAGTGGAAGAACTTATCTGCTGAAGATTCCACATGGGAGGATGATAATTTTATACAGAATCATCGAGAACTACTCAAGCATTGAGGACAACACTTTTCAAAAGGAGAGGGGTATGTTAGGCCACTATAATACTAGTGATTCCCCCATTACTGTTGTCATTGTATCCCTTATTGTTATTATTGTGCCCCTATTGTCCCCATATTGTTATTAGTATGCCCCATAGAAGCCCACTATTTTTATTTTTGTTCCCTTATGTTATTACTGTTATGACGACTTGATTATATTATGACCCCTTAGACTCCTATGTATAGAAGGGAGGTTTAGACATTTGTATCATCCAAGAATTGTTCATTTGTGTAATGTAAAGGAGGTTTCCCCCTCGAGGAGGCTGAATTCTAAGGCGTTGATCTATCTTTCCTATCTTTTTGTGAGATGGTTTCCTAACACATTCCCATAGTGTCCAAACCCTCTGCTTCCTCCAATGCCTTAAAACCTGCAACTCATTCAAGAAAAGCATATGCACATCATTAATTGAGAGAATGTTCATGATATAAGTGTTAGATCATATAAGAATATAAGTATAAAACATGAAATCATACATTAGTTAGATTAAAACATGAATTAAAGCATTAAGATATAATCATCAAAAACAAGACATGGCTTCTTTATTGATGACAACAAGAGAATATGGAAGAATACAAGTTGATCCTTCTTCGACTCCGAGTGAAAACTTCCTCCAGATCCATCTAGACCGAGCCTCAACAATCCTCTTTCAAATGCATACACATGGATTCCATTTTAAGGAGATGGACATCACAATGAAGAAACATGGCTTTCCTATAGCTGGGAGTGAAGGAGGCATAGGGATAAAATCACACTTGATCAAGGACAAGTTTGATATAATATCAATATCAATATCCTATCTCTCTTCCCCCTTATGCCTTCCCCATGAGGTGTATTTATATGACCTCAAAACAGTTTTTCCAGTTGGGAAACAAATAGGCCATGGGCTCCTATAGGTAGGCTTCTAGTGTAACCTATGAACCCCACCCAAAAAATAGGGATTTATTTTTTCCATAATTTAAATCATATACGTGGGTTGGGTATAGCTATACCCATGTGTGCACACACTTTTTACAGGGAAGAGTCATGTATGGAAATTAAAATAACATTTTTTAATATTTGGACCAAGTCTGAAGGGAAAGGGTTGCCTAAGGCCATGATTTAGAGCATCAAGTATACAAAGGTGGTAAATGATGTTATAACAGATGCCCCCTAATATATGAGGTCAGAAGAGGTACATTATGGCTTAAATGTATTAAGTGTATAGAAATAATCATGTGAGTACTTGGGAGGAGATGACCAGATTCCAGCCTGCCAAACCATCGGAAGAGATCAAAAAGAAAGCTCATGCCTGAGGTAGGCATACCCATGCTCATAGATAGTAAATCATGTCCACATATCAAGTGTAGAGTGGATCCAATATGTATAGAAGTACAAAGAACACTGAGAAATACATAGTGGATCATCTAATCATAGCTGCAAAAGTACATATCAAGGCCATGTTACAATATCACATATACAAGAATTGATCCATGATGGTGAGCTAAAGTCACATAATTGATCCGCAAAAGTACCAAGTCAAAAAGTGGAATAATGATACTGCATGCAACTCAGGTGCCAACATATAGGATGATGCCATGATGAACTTCAACATATAAGGTAGATGGTGTCACTGGAAGTAAACTGGAAGGACTGACATATGAACCATGAAATGATGATGCAACCCAAGGCCTTCACCGACCACCATGGTACATTTCTACACTATAGGAATAAATGAGATGAAGTCAACCATGTGATAAATCATTTGATTATCAGTCATTGATGTATATCGTTAACAAACACTAGACAACTCATCAATAATGATGATGAGAGTCAAGGTACCCCAGTGCAATATAATAAGTGCGAATAAATGAGTTGAAGTTGAACACTTGAGAGAATCTATCAATTAGGAGACATTGATTTATTCTCACTGTCGATAGCAAAGGAGTCTACCACTAATGATTACAAATTCTAAGGTACTGATAAAAGAAGTCTAGATCTTATTCCCTGATCAATGAGTTGGAGTCGATGGGAAAAGATCTACTAGAAGGAAGGCATTAAGGCATCCTACATCAATCCAACGTGAGTGTAACTCAAAGGCCAATAATGTGGATGGAATCAGATGAAGTAACCAAACTGAAGCATGTTTTTGGCGTACACAAGATGTGGCTAGTGCATGACGGAAACCCTCTAAACCAACCAATAATGAAAGATGACACAAAGGTGAGGAATCCACCAATAGGGTCAAATGGAAACCAAGGTATTGCACAAATCCCAATGTGTGATAAAGTAAGATGACATCGAACACAAGGGAAACCAATCAGTCAAAGACCCATAATACTGATCGATGTTGAGCACAAGGTCACCTATCAATGATGGAAATAGGGCCAGGGTGCATCTATAGACCTACTCTCAGAGAAATATGTTGAAGTTTATAAGAGAAGACCCACTAGTAATAATTCAATGGAGACCTTCTCAAACCAGCACAAGAAAAGGACCGAATAGCCGATGTTATACTGAACATAACTCTAACAGACCAAGTATGGCTGACTGAATATGATTCAAGAGACACTGCAGAAAGGCTAACTCGGGTTTACTTCCCTTGAACAAAAGCACGATTCAGTTGTGACTATATGGCAGCATATGATAACTTTGTATAAGTTTTTCATGCAGGAGGCATTAAAAACTCTCCATAGGATTGGAAGAGATAACCAACCAGAGGAGTATTGACTCAATAACAAGGTTAGGGCCCTCCTAAGTCAAAAAAGCCCATCCCAATGGAGGAAAGACTCGTTTTAAGTGTTTTGTTCAAGGGCGACACAACTGACTCTTGCTACCAACAATGGTGGACGTAAAGTCATGTTCTCGCTCTTTTTGGAATATATTATTTTTTTGTCTTTTTCATATTTGAAAAGCCTAAAAAAGAAAAAAATAATGCCTATGGTACAGTGGAAAGAATGAGTGTCGAAATAAACATGTGCTAGTTCTTGTGAGGGGAACATTCCTATGCTCAATGCAAGGTGATGAAACTAGTCAATGGCACTGAAAGGAATGTTCTTTCCTTGGGAAAAAAGTGTCAAGTTGCAGAGGCTAAGTGATTGCAAGGTTGATTTTGCAAAAAGACATGGTCGGAAAGTGGCTTATACATGAGTCCAAATGAAGTTGGCTTAAGGCCAAAAGGTACAAATAGTCAACATGCAATGCAATAGTACAACTCAACATGTGGGATCCTCTAGGGTATAAAGCCAAAAATACAACAAAGAACAAGGAGAATGAAGCTTCATCATAGAAAGTTATGGCAGGACTAAAGAGGACTCTCGAGCCTACTCAATCTTTGTAGCATGGGCCACATATGTCAGTGAGGATCTAACTATGAATCCTATGTAAAGGAATACTCTACCATCATGTCATGATTTTAAGAGTCAGCGAGTGAAAATGGTTTTAAGAATTATAACATAATGGAGTTGACCCTAAGGAAATATATCGCAGTATGGAGGCTAGAATGCATAATTCAATGGAAAAGTGCTCTTTCCTAACCCATATGCCAGCGATGAAAAATGATACTTGCCATGATGGGTCAGTGGTCATGGAATCAAAGAAGTAGAAAAAATCTCAAAGTATTCATTTTAACCTAAAATGCAACCTATACCAACACTCAAGGCCAAAAGGTCACAAAGTTTATAAAATTACGAAAAAGAAACGATAAAATTTGTAAAAGAGAGTTTTTTTTTAAGTTTTTCAAATCATAAGTTATAAATAGACCTTTTGGCCCAACAAGCCTCATTTTTGTTTTGAACAATTGAGATAAGGAACTTTGGAGAAAAAACTAGCAACCACAATCCACCCTATTTCTCAGCCTGAACAGTTACCAAACGTCCAGGTATTCCTCAAATTCGATCCTTTAATGAATTTATGTGAATTTCAAACAATTTTTTAAGATTTTTACCGTAAAGAATTTGTTTTTAGATTTTTTCTTTGCATCTACATGAGTTGGGCATATCTAAGCCATGTATGACTAAGCCCTATACGTGACTCTGTATGAAGTGAACCCACGTGTGCATAGCGAAAAATTTCAAACTACGATTTTTAATGGATGAAAATGTTTGAATTACAGGATGGCTATCACATGGAAAGAAATAGAGCATAGTGCAGTAGATAGTGAATTAATGAATGACCCACTGTCACTGGATGTATTGAGAGGATGTAGATTTTAAATTTTTTCAAAATGCCTAATATGAAAACCAACACAAGGTTGTTGGAGATGCTTGTGAATTACTGGGATCCAAAAGGGGATTCTCTTATGATTGATCAAATTCCATTGTCAATTGAAGTAGAAGATATCTATTTCATCACTAGACTTTCCCGAAGAGGGGAGAAAGTTAACTTGCAAGGGAAGGCCCGACGCAGTCTCAGCGTAGATGATTATATTCACATATATTGCCCCATAAATAATGATAAGGTAGGGACGCAGATCCCAATAAAGAATGTGGAGAGTCTACCCCTCAGAATTCTCCTTTTTACTATTGTGAGGGTAGCATGTTCAACTTCATTGCACTAGGCATCATGTGTTACAATAAGCCTAGAAGTCGATTGCCTCACCACAATCATTGATTGGTGTGCAACCCTACTAATCAATCTGAAGAAGCACTTCACTTCTATAAAAAAGAGTAATACCAAAAAATTTTGGTATGGTACCTCTCTTTGCACTTTATTCTTTGAGAGGATACCAGGGCTTCGACACAAAGTGCTCTCTACCATTAGCAACCTGAGAGATCCACATATAGGTAGATGGGCTGATTTGATGAAGAGACTGGGGGTGGCAAGGTCCCCAGGACAACTTTTGATGACGATTTTTTCCTTTGGTGGGAACAACAATTCATTGCCATCGGGACTACCCCTATGTAGGTATGGACTTCAGAGGGGATCCAGATCTAGTGCTTCCGCCAGATGCTACATGGGGTGCCATAGGTAAAAATATTTTTAATTCTTTTAAAGTTATTTGATTTTTTTGGATTTCAAAAAATTATGAATTGAAATTCTTTTTTATGAGACAAAGATTCTTAAAAAATTATTTGATCATGACACAGATGTGGGACCAGTAAGACCTGAGGATCTACCTAGGCGTAGGCATCATGGAAGAGATGCAAGAGTGTTGCAGTAGAGACTAAGGGACTCCTCCATACCGTACAAAGGAACTTGGAGAGGTTAACTCACCAGGTACCTATGGTGGTGATAGAGGATCTGCTAGATGCCATGCAGAGACGTGTGGTAGGAGTACCATGAGATTGGGTGCAGCTCTTTGGACAGGTGGCTAATTCCATTGTCTTCTTCCGAGATGCACATCTAGGGCTGGAACCACATATATAGATTAGAGATGTCCACATTTTGATAGGCAAGATTGGGATTAAGCCTTAATTTTGTAGGACATTTTTGTCCCAATTTTGTATAACATTTTGAACAAAAACTTCTATCTATATATAAACGGTTTCATAATTTGATGATCATATATACAGATGATGTTTGATTATTTTTTATTTTTAATGTTATGAATGATTAATATGTCAATCTAGTGCTTGATTAGCTATGGAATTAACAAATGAATTTTCTAATTGTGGAATATAAATAAATGTGATAAAATTAAATGGTCTTTGTAATAAACGCACTCTTAGAAATTGGCGATATAAATAAGGATCTCTCAAATGATAGATGTTGTTTAACTGAGAAACCACAAGTTGTGGATCCAAGTATACTACTAATGAATCAGAACCCAGGAGACATTGCTTCAGATAGTAAGTTAACCACAAAAGTATATTCAGAAACATTATTTGAATTAGGTCCGATACATATGCCACTTGAAACCAACAACTGACTGGATGGGTAGTAAATTACCCAAGTCACAGAAGCCAAATTATGGTTATGTCGACTAAAACCATCAATGAACCCTAGATATACCAAATCCTCCATCGATACTTGCCAAAGTAGATCAAAATATCGATATCACTATGAAACCTATAGACAAATATGCACAAATATATACAATATCTACAACCAAGCAAATGCTAGATAGAAACCTTGGCATAATAATTTTGAAGATAGAGCCCATTTCTGGGCTCCGACAACATGTTTCCATCAAAATCAACCAATTCGTAAGCTCCCATTTTTAAGACCTTATAAACGATAAAAGGATCATACCACACGGGTTTAAACTTACCTGCACCCAAGGCGTCTTTGTCTTGATCATAGACCATGATAAGGTATACTTCAGAGAAAACCCTAGCACACACAATCTTATCATATTGGATTTTCACTCATTTTTTATGATATTTTTTTATTGTGGCAGCATATCAATGTTGCTCGTCAAGATGTTCCAAATGAACGAGGATTTATTCAAGACTAGAAGTGTTTGCAAGAAGTTCTACAACCAATTTAAGAGAAGGAATTTCACATTCCATAGGGAATATCAATTCCAAACCATAAACTAGTTGAAAATGAGTGAAACCCATAGTAGTCTTAACCGACATCCAATATTCCAAAAGCACAAGATATGACATGATATGCCAATTGGATCGAGCCTTATTAATTTTCCTTTGTAGGATAACTTTAAGGGATTTATTCATGGCTTCCACCTAACCATTGGCCTAAGGATAGTAAGGAGACGAATGCTCCTGGTGGAAACCCAATTTGAGGGCCAATTCAACCATCATCTTGTTATGGAAATGACTACCATAGTCAATGACAATCTCCTTTGGAATACCAAAAGAAGAAATGACTTGGTTGAAAAGAAACAGGTCTTGGGTTGTGCTATATTTTTCTACAACTAGCCTATGTAGTTTACGGGGGGGTTAGATGGGGGCTAGATCCCTTGCTTCATTGCGCCGATTGCACAATGGGGGAGGTCACAAGGGGGGCACTAGTGATTATGGTTTGTGCTACCAAGGAAGACCATGATTGGACGGAGTGTTGGATATTTGTGGATTTGTTGATATAGACTAGGCTAGAGATCTGGATCAAAGAAGATCTACAAGTGGGTATGTGTTTAACCTATTTGGAGGTGTAGTCAGTTGGATGAATAATAAACAATCTGTAGTGGCACTATCAACTACAGAGGAAAATTACATGGCAGCCACTCATGCAGGCAAGGAAGTAGTTTGGTTGCAGAGATTGTGTTCAAGTATGGGGTTAGTACAACGAGCTTTAAGGATAGACTATGATAGCCAAAGTGAAATTTTCTTGGCAAAGAACCCTGCTTATCATTCAAAGACAAAGCACATTGATGTTCAGTATCACTTTGTGAAGGATATGATAGAAGACAAAAATGTGTTGTTGGTAAAGGTGGACACTTTGAAGAATGTTGCAGATGCATTGACAAAATCTGTGAGCTATGAGAATTTCTCTTGGTGTAGAGTAACAATGGGCATTTCAAGGCTAGATAAATGACTAAGCTCTCCTGTGCCCCCCTGTGGAAAGAAAACAACAAGTGGGAGAATGTTGGGTTGTGTTATATTATTTCCATGACTAGCCTACATAGTTTATGGGAGGGTGGAGCCCCCCCTTCGTTGCGTCGATTGCGCAGTGGGGGGGTCACAGGGGGTTTGAGGGGGGCAGGTAGCCTCGCTCTACGGGGTCTGAGGCAGTGCCCTAGAGAAATTTTTTTCGGACCCTATATTAGGTTGGGAGGACCTACCTATGGTTTTGTGCATGGTTTTTGCACATGGTTTTGGATGCGATGGTTCTCGGTCCATGGTTTTGAACACGATGGTTTTTCAATGCATGTTATTGGATGCTTCAACATGTATAAATATGTATTGTAACATTGAAAGGAACATAATGAAAAATCGAGTTGGTAGTCTTGGTTTTGGGATCTAGGGGAAAATCTCTGTGTATATGTGTTTTATGCGTTATGCTATTGCATTGTTTATTTTCTGTGTTTTAGAATTCGTATGCAGGTAATTTCTGTACAGGGTTAAAACCTACAACAAGGTTGTTGTTTCACCATCATTCACTACAATAGGAATAGCTTTGGCCCACTTGGTAAAGTACTCCATTTCTACAATAATATACTTATGACCCTTTTCCAAAGGTGAGATACCAGTTGCAAAATCAATGCCCCACTTTTTGAATGGACCGACGGTAATAACAAGAAAAAGTAGAGCTAGATGAGCACACATTTTCTGAGTATAAACCTGACAAGGATGGCATTTTTTGACCACTTCAACACAATCTTTGAAAATCAAAGGCAAAAAATACCCCGCACACAAGATTTTTTGGGTTGTAGCAAGCTCAGATAGATGACCACCAAAAGCTCCACTGTGGAAATCATTCAGCACTGACTGAGATTCTTCTAAGTTTACGTATCATCTAAGGATTGAATCAATCCCACAACGATATAAAGTTTCACCGATAATAACATAACTTTTTGCTAAGTGACGCAATTTTCTTTGCTCATCCTTTGAAAAAGAGAGGGGAAACTTCGAAGTCTGAATATATATAATAATATATCTGTACCAAGGATCTTGTGAATAAATGAGAAAAATATGCTCATCAGGGAATGATTCCTCATAAACTATATATTCTTCACAAGCAACTTTGAGATTAATTTTGCAAATACTAACGATTTCTTAGATTTGGCTGATAGGAACTGGAGATCTAACTCTTGTAATATAACAATCCATTTGTTATATTTGCACCCAATCGCTCACCTACTGAGAACAAAATGAAATGGATTGACAACGGCCAAGACAAAACTTTTCCTAAGCATAATATAGTGTCTAAGTCACTGGACATAATGAACAACTTCCAAATCTAATTTCTCTATAGGATAATATCGTAGTTTAGGACCTACTAAGGCTCACTCAGATAATAAATTACATGCTCATGGAGAGCATCATCTTCCTGAACCAGACCCATACCAATGGTTGATTCTGTCGCAACGAGATATAAGAGAAAATTCTTACTATAATCGGATGGACTCAATAATGGAGTAGAGGTCAGTGCTTTCTTCAAAGCATCAAATGAGCATTGAGTGAAATTGTCCCATAGAAATAGAACTCCTTTCTTCAACAATCACAAAAATCCCTTTGTAATCTGAGCATAATTGACAATAAATCTCCTCAAGAAATTAGCTTTTCCTTGGAGACTTTGAATTTGACGGATAGTGTTGACGGGGGAGGCAACTGAGGTATTTCCTCAACCTTGAAAGGATCTACATGAATCCCTTCAGTAGATACAATGAATCCCAATAATTGACTGGATGTGACAGCAAAAATGAATTTATTTGGATTCAACCAGATTTTGTAAAAATAAAATTGCTCAAAAACCAAACAAAGATGATGAGGATGATCAATTCTATTTGGAGGATGAGCAATTAGGTCATCCAAATAAGCTTCGATGATATGTTTGATATCGTAGACAACATAGGACATGGCCCTCTTAAAAGTAGCTCCAACATTTTTAAGGACAAAAGGCATCTTTTGATATGCAAAAGTACCCAGGGGCAGATAAAAGTTGTCTTATGTTGATTTTTAGGATGGATAGCAATCTAATTATAACCCAAGAAACCATCCATGAAGGAGAAAATCTCATTTCCCACACATTCATCAATAATCTAATCAATAAACGGTGCAGGGAAATTATATTTAGGACAATCCTTATTTAAATCCCTAAAGTCTATGCATACACAGATCATTCCTTATTTATTATCAACTGGGACTAGATTCGAGATCCACTCATTCAACAGAACGAGGTATATAAAACCCGCCTTGAGCAGCTTCTCAACCTCGGCTTTGATAGCTTTTGATATCTCAGGGTTTACCAGTTGAATATTTTGTCATATAGGCTTCACATTCGCGTAAGTCTTGATACATGTTGGACTATTGATGGATAAATTCCAGTAATTTCCTCATAAGACCAAGCAAAAACATCACAAAATTATTTAAAATGATCAGTATAGATTTGAATTTCTTCAGGTGAGCATTCCGCTTCGAAGAAAACATTCTTGATTATATTGGGATTCCTAGAGATGTTCACCAGAATAGTTTTCGAAATAACATACATTTTACCTTTGGCTAAAACTTGTGTTGGAGCCAAAAGTTTTAAAACTATGTGAACATCGCCAGTCAATGAAGGACTGGACAAACAGGATTCTACTTCACTCAAGTCTAGGAGAAAATATGACCGATGATGCAAATCATCCCACGGTTTGTCTATACCCGTCATTTCTTCTAGGATTTCTTCCTCATATGGTAAAACAGTATCAAGGTAGTCCATAGAAGAAGTAGGGTCAAGAGTCCAAGCCAAAGCCACATCTCCATCCAATTCCTCCAGCGAAAAAGGAGTAGGATTAGAATCTACAGTGTTGATAATAAATTGATAAGCAATTTTAGCTGCAAACATAATATATGCCATTTCGCCCACTTTTCTTGCTTCTAATGTGGTGGTAGAAGAGGGTAAGGGCCAAGGATCTAAAAAATAATGAGTTCTAAAAAAATCTCTTCGAGAAGGAACCTTTGAAGATGAAATGGTATTTATTCGAGTGATAGGAGAAGGAAGATCAAAAGTACCGATCAATGAGGAATACATTGCAACTCCTAAATTCTCAATAGGTTGCTAATTGGGATTATTCACTAAGGGAATGGAGGAATCATAGGATGCATTAGATTCTTTCGGAGAATACTCTATCTGATCAACAGTAACAATTATCCCTTCATTGGGAAAGCATAGGATCTGAAATAATGATGATACAATGGCATGGATTTCATAAATCCAATTCCACCCCAATAGAAGATTATAATCCAAATTTGCATCTACTATTTCCACCTCTATATTGACCACCTTGCCCCCAACATAGATAGGAAAGGTTGGAATAATTACACGGGGCCTATGAGAATGACTATGGTTAATTGTCGAACGTTTTGTAGAGCCTTTCGGTATATGAGGTATAGACTCAACTATGAGCCTCTCAATATGGAGAGACTATGAAACATCAGGAGTGACCTTAGCCTTAGAGGATTCTGGTTCACCATAATCATGTGATATTGTTGCAACATCAACATGAATACTCATCATATATACATTTGATGGATTTCCCCTTCCTGGTTTCCCCCAGTGGGGTTTCCACTACTAGCATTCGCACCAGAAAACATTTGTTGCCCTTGGGGAAAAGGGTTAGTTAGAACTGGCAGGAAGCTAGAAGAACCCTGCTGCACTAACAAGCACTGAGTACCTTGAATCTTATGGAAAAGATGAGTTAAATGGTCTCCATTGCACAATTTGCAAGGGAACTTAACTTTCTTTTTAGACTCCTTTTTACCCTCCCCAGTATTATTACTGGGTTTCTTTGCATTAACCTTCCCATCCTTATCTTTATTCTTACCCTGTCCCTTCTTCTTCCCATCAAATTGTTGATTTCCTTTGGGGTTGGAAGATTAGGCAACGTTAATAGCTGAAGGTTGGGAAGGCATAGACAATTATGACGATGCATGAATTGAAGAAGCAGTTTGTAAAGACAACTACTACAATTAACTTAGTAGGTTAGTCATACTACTATCAATCGATCCAATAATTCCTTCAGCGTGGGGACCTGGCTTCAGTTTAGCTAAATTGATCTTGGACTGAGGAGCATCAGGAAAAATCTTCTCAAGAATTTGAGACTGAGAATATATAAGTTCTAATTGTTGGGCTCTAAAGGTAGCCCTTTCTTCGGTGAACACTCTAGAGAGTGATACATCCTTAGAAATTTCAGGCTGTAAATATTTTAAAAACCATTTGAGAAGGAATTCATTAGGAATATAGGCTTTGATGAGCCTCTTCCTTCTCCACCATTCCTGAATATGGCTAGAAATGTGTCTTGTTGTATCTTCTTGGAAACTAACCAATAGCTCAGCTCCAACTTCATACTAAACGGGAAATTGGAAATGGTTCAAAGAAATTGTAGACAACTCACCAAATGAAGCAAAGGTACCCCCATTAAGCTCTATATACCATTTAGTAGCATTTCTAGTTAAGGTGCGTTGAAACAATCTCAACCTCATTGAATTGTCAATTAGGGATTTAGATGAACACCATAAATGAAATGTTGTTATATGGTCAGCCAGATCCTCCCCATACTTTCGTTCGAATTTTGGAATATCTGATGGAAGTTTGGCAGGAACTGGAGACCATGCTAGATTATATCAGATAGGACCATTCGTCAATTTTGATAGATCTGGACAATTTAGGGTTGCTAGGAATGGTAAGCATGGAGGAGCTTGAGAATTCCATCCACTATGAGACAAATTCGCAATAGTCTGAAAAGAATATCCTAGATTTGTAGAGGCACCAGGTTTCCAAGGATTTCTTGTAGAAATAAATAAATTGTAATTAAAACCTTGTGGTCCATATAAATTCAAAGTTTGACCAAATCCTTCCATAAAGTTACCATAACTAGGAATATTTCCCCCAAGCGAAGTATTAAAAGGAGAGGAGAGCCCTTGATAAGGGTTCCACGCATTAACGAAGGGAGAAAAATCCTGAAAGGAACTTACGAAGGAGTAAGGCATGTTCCCCTGTTGACCAAAAGAAAATTGATTCCTACTTCCTAAACCAGCAAAATCAAGGTTAGTCCACCCTTGAAAAGGATTATAACTTTGATCTTGAGCAGAAAAAGGAAGATATCCTAAAGAAGAATTAGAATGAGGAATGTGACCACTCCCAAAAGGAAAACCTAGAAAGAGGTTGAACCACTAGCCATAGAAGTAATGGTTGTGGAAACAACGGTTGCAATGGACAAAGGAATTGAGTGAATTGCACTAGAAGGCATCCCAAAGGGGAAGGAACCAGTGTAGGAAGCAAAAGGTTGGTTTCCCCCACTCGAAGATGGAATGGAAGAGCCAAATATTGTAGTATTAGGAGTGATAGTGGATATAGCAATAGTACCTCCTCCTTGAATTGAAAGAGGATTATGCTCACTAGTAGCACTCATAGATGGATTCGTGCTCCTAGCAATAGCCATTGAAGGAAAAGGATGATAAAAACTAGGACTTTTCGGCCTTTGAATCGGGGTCCCAATGTATAAAAGAACGTCTAGAAAATTAGGAGGAAGAGGTGAAGAAGGAGTCATAGGTGACTCAGGAATCTCTTCAACCTCAACTTTGTCTTCTGACTAGAGGAGGACCCTAGAAAGGATAAGGCTATCCCTATCCAAATCACGACTTGCACTAGGTCTACCCTGTGAAACTATAGCCTGATACAGAGGATCAATATTCGATGTGTTCACTGCTACTGATTGGAAATCACCAGCAAAATTGTTCCTATGCCTTCAAGCAGAAGGCTCAGGACTTGTAGGTGAGAGCCCACGAAGCCTCCTCGACTGACGAATTGGTTGATCAACTAATTTTAATTATTATGAGAACTTGTAAAGACTCAAAACATTACAAATCTATGGCTATATAGGAGAAAAGAGCACTCACTGAAATATCCCTAAAGATACAATCAATCAAGCTACTTTCAGGTATTTCCACTCTGGGTGATGAGGACCAGACACAAAAATACAAGAAAGTGATATAAAGGACCTTTTGAATATAGTTTGGGATAGTGACGGCCCAAGCCTACCATTGAAGGTAACAGAAACAATTACGTTGACCTCCAATCAAAAGCCTTTTCCGATGCAAGTACCCAAGCTTCACAAGGGCACCCTCTAGAAGTACTAATGAGAGTGATACAACATCTACCTCAGGTACCATGGGTATTTACCCCCAAAGTAACCAATTTCATCCCTAAGAAAGGTAACTATGGTCACCAGTTCGTATCAGCAATCGGGCAGAACAATCTTTGGTCGGGATCCAACACTTTAGAGAGGGGGTATCTCTCATTCTTGCCTTCACTCACCCTTGTGCTTAACTCCCAGAAGAGAATAGATTTCCGATTCAACTTCACAATGTTGGATTTCACTCTTTTAATCAGCTTCTACATTTTAAACTTAGAGTCTCCTTGGAGAGTTAACTCTCCACTCGCCTATTCCAAGGCCCTAATATGACCTAGAATAGTTGATGTTACTGATGACAAAACAAAAAATTCTAGTTCATTTTAAATTAGGCGCTTGATTTTAATGGCTTTTGTTTAGGTCAGAGGTAAGATGGAAGTGCAATTGTATGATGTTATGGGCACAAAATAAATCAATAGAAAACCTAGCTATATGCACATGCAACTTTTTTTTCGGTGAAAAGAGATTTCTACAAGGTTCTACGAACAAACAATGGAAGCAAAAAAATAATTTTCTTTTGTCAAAACACATGCTCACACATTCAAAATCTACAAAAAGGACTAAAAATGCTTATAGTGCAACTATCCTAATGCAAGATTCAAAATACTACTCTAGAAACAAGCAAATGTGTTTCTTAAAATGATCAAGAGGCCAAACTTAACAAGAGGAAGAACAAATTCACTCACAAAATCTTCCCAAAATCAAGCTAATTCAATCTAATGAAAAGAGTTCACAATTTCTCAAAATGATAAAAAGACCAAAAAGGAAAAAGAAATGCAACGAAACAATGTTTTTATCTTTTTCTTTTTAAGGACACCAAAGTGTTTTCGAGAAAGAAAAAACTACTAAAGGCTTTAAAATCAAATTCAAGTATAAAGAACCTCAAACTTCACAAGCCATAGATATCACAAGAATGATAAGACTTAGAATGTCAAGAGGCTACAAAATCAAATGAAATGATCTGAAGATCAGCATACAAATTCCAACAAACAAGAAATAATTCAAGAAAACTTTCTAAAAAATCAAGAAAAAACCAAGGACACCAACTTTTAGGAATGCAAGGCAAAGTAATGCAAAGGTTGGGTTATAAACGAATTGAAACCAATTATTTGTTCCAAAGACTCAAAATAACCAAGAACTTCACTGAGAAGCCTTCAACCCAAACAAAAAAACCAACACCTTACCGAAAATAAAACCCTAGGTTGACAAAGTCTTTTCGCAAAGAGAGACAAGAAACTGATAATCTGCCAGAAACAGGACTTTCTAAGGCAATCAATGACTAAACAAAAGTAAGAAACATCAAGAAAAACACTTTACTGGACTCATCATTTAAAAAAACCAAATAAAACTATGCATACGCGATTGTGCAGTGACAAAACCGCGTGTATACACAACTGTTCTCAAGGAGACGTGTGTATGCATGTGTTTCTTTGGACAAAAGTGCATGTATACGTGACTCTATAAACTAAAACTTGTGTATACAAAAGTCAATAAGGAAAAATAAAAAATTTAGGTCTAATCCAGAAGATTAGACTATTTGCCCAGGTTGCAGACAAGTCAAACATACTAGAAAGACATGAAACCAAACAAGAAAGCCCAAATCAAGCAAGAAAACAACCCAAACTAGGAAATACTGTTGGCATTATGGCACAAGTTTGGCGCTATGGCACTGGTATTGTCCTTGATGGCAACTCACTCTGGTGACAGATCACAGTTCAGGCACTGAGAAAGAAAAAAATACATATACGCAGGTTCACTTTGACGAAGCCGCGTATACACGCGGGTTGGACGTTCCCAAGGCGCATATGCGTATACACGCACTTTCATGCAAGGAAAAGTGTGTACATGTGGGAGAACTTATTTTTGGTCTGTGTTTTTTAGTCCTTGGTATTTGAACCTATGGTTTTGGGCCATGGTATCTCGTCATAAGTGTTGATCCCAAGTATTGGGTCCATGGTATTGAATTTTTATGGTTTTTGGACCGTGGTATTGTGAAAGGCCTAAGGCTATAAAAGAGGAAGGAGATCATTTGGCAAGGGACCATCTGAATTATTGAATATCTGATAAAGTGCTAGATCTGGAATACTGTGATTGGGTTATGGTGTAGATCTGGATCTGAAAGAAGAATGAACCTGAGCAGAAGGAGAAGGATAAGTTCTATTGATGGCTCAAAATCTTAAGGCTTGAATGATAATATCTTTGTATGATTTTGATATGTTCTATGTGGCGCTTGCTTGATCTATAAAGTTGGTAATCTGGGTTAACTAATGTCTGAATGTTTGAAAGAGTGAATTATCCTTTATATATCTGTACACAGGTTCAGTGAAGCAAAGGCGCGTATACACGCGGGTTCTGTGAATTAAAACCGCGTATACGCAGGTTGGTCCAAACACAGAAGCGTATACACGCAGGTTTCTGGTTCTTGAAGTAGCGTACGTCCCTTGAATTATCTTCTAGCTGCTACTGTTTATTGTTGCAGTGTTCTGGGTTCAGAATTTGGTGTGTAGTTACTGTTACTGTGTTCTGGGTACAGCTGTAAGAGAAGTGTCTATTTGATTCAGTGTTAATTGGTGAAAAGGAGATTGTTTGATACAGAAATTCTTGATGATTGATTGATGTTCATGGATCCAGTCTGAAAATTTATGAAA
>APFE031616113.1:17563-44740 GCA_000404065.3 Pinus taeda
CTGCAGGTAGCAGCCTGCGTACTGGTAAAGGACTGCACCAGTACAGAAACATTGTAAAAAGAAGTTTCTAAATAAAGGAAGATAGAGACGAATTGCAGCAGGTGGTTTTCACCCACATTGGGTTTCCACCTTATATCTTGTGTTCTAGTGTGTGATTGTCTTCTGCTCTGTTTCATTGTTTTTGGTTACTATTTATTTGATTCTGATACATAGATTAATGATCAACATCTGTAAGATAAATTAAATTATAAGTCTGCATGGTATACGCGGGTTTCCTTATCTGTAGTTGCGTATATACGCGGTTTTCACTAACCGAAGTAGCGTATATGGTCTGGGTTTGAAAAAGAAAATAATTGACTTGATAATACTAATTCACCCCCCCTCCCTCAGTATTATTTACAACAGCTCCTTCGGAAAGGAACAATAGAAAACGAAAGTGCAGAAGTGATGTTCCTTCAGAAAGGAACAACAAAACGTAAAAGTGTTGTTCCTTCGGAAAGGAACAACAAAAAGGTGGAAGTACTGTTCCTTCGGAAAGGAACAACAAGACGTGAAAGTGTTGTTCCTTCGAAAAGGAACAACAAAAAAGTGGAAATTTTGTTCCTTCGGAAAAGAACAACAGAATGCAAAAATGTTGTTCCTTTAGAAAGGAATAGCGAATGGCGAAAATGTTGTTCCTTCGGAAAGGAACAACAGAATGCAAAAGCGTTGTTCCTTAAAAAGGAACAACAAAGTGGTGAAAATGTTGTTCCTTCGGAAAGGAACAACAAAAATGCAGAAGTGTTGTTCCTTCAAAAAGGAACAACAGAATGGTGAAAATGTTATTCCATCCGAAAGGAACAAAGCAAAATGCAAAAGTGTTGTTCCTTCGAAAAGGAACAACACAATGGTGAAAATGTTGTTCCATCCGAAAGGAACAGCAAAATGCAAAAGTTGCAGAAATGCAGAAATCTGTATAGAAAATAATTTACACAAACAAAACAAAAGAATTATGTACAAAATTTAAAAGCAATCAAATCACTTAATGAACCAAAGGTGAGGAAGAGTTCAATTCCTCAGCCAGAATCTACATGTCGGAGTCTTCCCAGAGTTGCTGGCAGAAGGATTCCTGAGTGATTGGTTTGCGGTAGAATCGAACTCGGTGGCCGTTTTCCTTAAAGGTATATCCAGATCCATCGATGGTGGTCAAAGTAATGGTGCCATTATCATGTACCTTCTGGATTTCATATGGTCCCAGCCAGCGAGTCTGAAGTTTCCTCGGAAAATCTTGAAACCTGGAATCGTATAGGAGCGCCCAATCTCCTTTGCGAAAGACTTTCTTTTTTATAAGGGCATCATGCCATTTGGCTCTCTGTTGTTGGATTAATGCAGTATGTTGAAGAGCAGAGAGCCTGATTTCATCTAGCTCGTTGATCTGCTGTAGTCTATTAATCTGGGCCTCGTTTAAATCTAGACCGACTTCTTGTGCTATTCTCAAGGTCTGTATTTCGGATTCTATTGGAAAGATGGGCTCCTTTCCAAATACTAGCTGATATGGTGAACAACTAGTAGTGCTTCTCCATGTTGTTCTGTATGCCCACAAGGCTTCCGGCAATCTTGTAGCCCAATCGCGTATGTGTGACACAATGGTTTTTGTCAATATTTCTTATATTACTTTATTCGTGCTTTCTACTTGGCCATTCACCTATAGGTGGTATGGAGTAGTAATTTTATGCTGAATATGATAGTTTTTTAGTGTTGCAGCAATTTTATTACCAGCAAAATGTGGTCCTCCATTCGTGATTATGTCCCTTGGGAGGTCATATCGCACAAATATGTGGAACAGGGACTGAACGATGGAATCCTCTGTAGCTCTTGGCAATGCCTCTGCTTCAACCCATTTGGTGACATATTCTGTTGCTACCAAAATATATGTTTTCTAGTTTGATGATGGATTGATCGGACCAATAAAATCAAGTGCCCATCATTCGAATGGTTCAATGACTAGCTGTGGGTTCAGGGGCATTTCGTCGGACTATCCAGGGCGTCCTGCTCTTTGGCAACTGTCACAAGCTTGAACAAATTTCTTTGCATCTTTGAAGATTGTGGGCCAATAATACCCTGTTTGCAGAACTTTGTGACCAGTTCTTCGATCTACGAAATGTCTGCCACACGTTCCGTCGTGATAGGCTTTCAAAATGTCAAAAATTTCATCTTCATGGACGCATCTTTTGATGTGCATATCTGCCCCTATATGGAATAGGTAGCCCCCAATCCAAGAAAATCGGGTACTACGCTGGACAATCTACTTTCGTTCATTGGGAGTCAGATGTTTTGGTAATTTGCCTACTGCTAAATAATTCGCAACATCAGCATACCAGGGTGTTTTGACAGTAATAGAAAACAAATGTTCATCTGGAAATTGATCCTCGACCGCTGCTGCGTCCGCTGGTTTTGGCATTCGTGAGAGAAAGTCAGCTACAAGATTTTCTTTTCCTGGTCGGTCTTTTATTATGATGTCGAATTCCTGCAATAAAATCATCCATCTGGTTACTCTATCATTTGTGATTGATTTATTTGCTAAATATTTTATGGCAGAGTGATTTGCATATAAAACAACATGATATCCAGTAATATAATGCCTAAATTTATTTACAACATGAATCACAGCTAGAAATTCTTTTTCAGTAACGATATAGTTCAACTCAGGAGGAGACAAATTCTTGCTAATATAATAAATTGCATATGGTTTTTTGTCTTCTTCCTGCCCAAGGACTGCTCCAATAGCTGTGTCTGAAGCATCTGATGAAATTTGGAATGGCAGGTCCCAATTTGGACCTCTGAGTACTGGGGCTGTTGACACAAGCTTTTTCAGATCCTCAAAAGCACGGTCACATTTATCTGTTCAAACAAAGTCAACATTTCCTGTCAGTGTGTATAGAGGTGCAAAAATGTGAGATAAATGTTCTATAAATCTCCTATAATAACCAGAAAATCCAAGAAAACTACGTACCTCTGTCTATGTGGTAGGAGTAGGTATTAACAAGATTATTTGAATTTTGGCCGGATCTACCTATATTCCGGCTGCTGAGATATAATGACCTAGGATGAGTCCTTCAGTCATCATCATATAGCATTTTTCATGGCTTAAGTAGAGCCTGGTGGCACTGCATCGTTGTAGCACCCTTTCCAATGTGTCTAATGCTGGGTCGAAATCATCTCCGTATGGTGTAAAATCAACCATGTATACTTCGATCCCTTCATTTATTAAATCTAAAAAGATGCTGAGGATAGCCCTTTGAAATGTGGCAGGGGCATTGCATAGGCCAAAGGGTAAAAATCTGTAGGCAAGTGTTCCCCAAGGATAGGTAAAAGTAGTTTTGTCTTAGTCTTCAGGGGCAATCTGAATCTGATTGTATCCACTGAAGCCATCGAAGAAATAAAATATTTTTTTTCCTGCTAATGTATCTAATACCTAGTCAATGAATGGAAGCGGAAAGTGGTCTTTTTGTGTTACTTTATTTAGTTCTCTGTAATCTACACAAATCCTCCATTTTCCATTCTTCTTTGGCACCACTACAAGCGGAGAGACCCATTTACTATCGAAGATAGGATAAATAAAGTTTACATCTAAAAGTTTTTGTAGTTCAACTTTCACAAGGGTTAAGTCTCCTTTGGGGTTGGTGAACAGGTCTTGCATCCTTTTTTGTGTAAATGTGGTGTGTACATAACTAGGGATTGATTCCCTTCATGTCTGGATAATCCCATGCAAATGCTTCCTTGTATTTTCTCAATAGTTGGATTAGCTTTTGTTCTTGTTCGAGAGTCAGGTTACTATTGATATTTAAAGTATTTCCTGGTTCAATCTCTACAGTTTTGCTATTTGAAATAGAGGTAGTAGGTATTATTTGATCATGAGTGCCTTTGAGAGGATCTTCTTCTAATTCATTATCAAATGCTTCCTCTATCATTTGACATTGTATGTGGGATCTGGATTTAGCTTGGTTAATAAATTTGTTAATAACATCATCCTTTGTTTGATCTTTGAAATCGAGGGCATCTTCTATGGTTAATGGGGATCTAATGTTTTCGGTAAGGTATGATACAGGATGTTTGTTAGTTTTTATTATCATGACACTTCGCTGGGCGGGAGGATATAGGGCTAGATTCTTGATGTTACTCCCTCTAGTTATGGTCATACTGCCTTGCCGGAAGCCAATGTAAGCATCAGCAGTTACAAGCCAAGGTCTGCCTAAAATCAACGGATGTTCATCAAGTCAGTTTTTGGGGTTTATTATCAAAAAATCGGCAGGATATTCCCAAGAATCAACATATACCATGACATCATGTAGTGTACCTTCTAGCCTAACCACTGATTGGTCAGCCAGTTCTAATAAAGTGGAAGTCGGTTCTACTGATGTAATGCCCAGTTTTTGACAAGTGGTACTTGCTAAAATATTAATTGCAACCCCTAAATCAACTAAGGCATTTGAAAAGGTTTTTCCATTGATTTGTACTGTCACTATTGGATTTCCTGGGTCTTCATACTTGACAGGTGCTTCTCTTCCTGATAACAGGTCAGGTAAGGTGCCAACTACTTGGACTATTGGGTTATTCGTTATTCTCCTCCTTGGTGTTTTTATACATAGCTCTTTGATGGTATTTGGATATATTGGGATGTCTTGGATGGCTTGGAGGAGTGGGATTTTTATGTACAAATTCTTAAGTTCTCCCAGAATATCAAAGTCAGGATGTTCTATAGGACGTGGTACAATTAATCGTTCTGGGAATGGGGGAGAAGATGTGGTTGTTTGATTATGAGTCTGTTGTTTGATCACATCTTCTTCTTGTGATGGTTGTTCTATAGGTAGTTGATTTTCAACTTGAACAGTTTTATCTCCCTCTGTTTCTATAATGTGCCCAGACCTTCATTGAAGGTCATTGCACTCCCTTAGATTGGTTTCTAGTTCTGGTGTTTCAATTATTTGAATAGATTGAACCGATCTGTTATTTGGGTTTGGGTTGGGTTGGGCTGGGAGTTGCGATCTTAAATTGGATTGGGGGTTTTGTTGTAGTACTGATAGTGTAGGTTGAGGGAGTGGAATGGTTCCTACTGGCTAATTCATCGGTCTTTGCCAGTTTGTCTACCATGCTTGACTCTACAAAGTAGGAGGGGACCATTATGTTGGATACGCATTATTTTTCCAATATGGTGGAGCATAGGGAAAATTTGGCCAATTAGATTGGCTTGTTTGGTTCAGCCATGGAGAGGATGAAGGAAATGGTCGTTGTGACCAATTTTGGAAGGGAGGTTGATTTTGCCACATTGTATTATATTGCTGAGCATGATATTGTAGAGGCTGAAAAGAAGAAGCTGGATCAAGGAACATACCTAATTGTCACGGCTGCCATTGACGGTGCTAATTAAGTAGGTACATCGGTTCTGGTTCTTCTTCTGATTCTTTGTATACTGCTTTCAAGCCAGGAAGTGAGGGACAACTTTCTGTAGAGTGGTCTTTTATACAAATGGTGAAAACTTGAACTACATCTAATGGGCACTCTTTGTGGCTATGTTTCTTTCTACATCTGGGACAGAAGATTTCAAAATTTTGCTCTGCCTCTACTTATTTCTGCTTTGCTTGCATAATATCGAGTTGTGTTGTTAGATTCCCCAATATATCAGTTTTGAAATTCTCTAATAAATTTCCAATTTCTATGCTAGTTACTCCTTCTACAGAGATCTTGTTATCACTTGTAAACCTGTCATGTTCTATTGGTTTTAGTCTTGTGCTACCTCGTGAACTCCTGATACATAAATCAATAATGTCAACAAAATTTTCTTGATAAATATCTCCTTTTCCCATCATATTTAGTGTTTCAATCCATTGTTCCTTCATACCTTTAATTAATGTTGTTTTTAATACATTATCAAGTAAAGGTAATGATGCATAAGGAGATCTTTGAAGATTATACTGAAAACGTTCAACATACTCTTCTAATGTTTCATTAGGTCTAGCTACCATTTGAAATATTTCATCTTTTAACTCTCTAGACCTACAATAATCCTGATATTTTTCAGAAAATCTCCTTTCATTTGATCCCAGTTATTTATAACACCTCCACCCAACACCATAAACCATCGTAAAGTAGCCCCTTTTAATGTAGAGGGAAATAATTTCAGCTTTTGGGGATCAGTGGTATAGTCATATCCTCTACACAGCACATCAAATTCAAATAAAAATGCATCTGGATCTTCTGATGTAAGGCCATGGAATGTAGGGATGTACTGGAGTGGAATGGCCTTCATAGGTGCATTAGCTGCAGTATCTACAATGGGATATTGGAGTGTGGAGGTTTGGGTGTTTGGCTAGTTCCGGGCCATTTGGTCAAATATGTGCCAATAACCTTCTGGGATGTCTAGGAGGGTATTCCTAGGGTGGCTAACAGGAATGGCCTTAACAACACTTCCTTGATCTGGGATAATGAGAGTTCCTTGGTGAATTAATGTTTGGGGGGATTCTTTGTTTTGAATGATCTTTACAACACTTCCCTTATCTAGGCTGCTTAATGGCTGAGTTATCCCAAGAGGAGATCTTGGTTCTTCTATTTCCCTTTTTTCTCCTCTTCCCTCACAGAGATTACTAAAGTTCCCTTCTTGCAATGATTTTGGGCTAGAATTCTCAATTTCTTGAAAATCTTGCTTCTCATTTTGGCTATGCACCTCAGCCAAGGCTACAAATGGTGATCCTGTGGCTTGAAGGGAACTAGTAGCTTGTCTAGAAGAAACTTTTTTAGGTCCTACTGAAGGCTGGGATTCTACTTTCTTAAGGATTTCGTCTGTAAAGGTTGATCAGCCAAGGGTCACCGGCCCCTTAGATTTTTCGGGTTTGGGTAGTGGTTTAGGATTCTTTTCAGGCTTTTTCTACTTACTCATGCACAAAAATCAAATGCTAATTTCTACCCCAAAAAACAACAAATCTGAAGGAAAGTGGGCAGGGGAGCAAGGCTGTTACATTCTCTGTATGCGGGTTCTTACCTTCTGTTTTTAAAACCCAATTCTCTCCTAGCAGGTACTTACACTACTCTGAAAAGAAACAAATGGATACACTCTTCCCCAGTAACGGTGCCAAAATGTCAAGGAGTAAAAAGGGTCTTTTTCACCTCTATTTACCCTACATTAATTGTCAATCCAGGTACGATTTGTTATCTCAAAGAGTGTACTCAGTCTGAGGCGGTCATTTGTCAGAGTAATGCTAGTAGTATAGTGCTTTAAATACAAGAGTAAATGGATGCTTGAAATAAAATCTACTTTCAAAAAGAAACTTAACACTTTGAGACTTAAACCATTCACTTAGAAAACTACAACAACTTATCAGTCAAGGGTATAGTAAGAATAACTCCTCCCTTTGTAAACTTATGTAATTGAGAAGCGATTTAAGGGAAAGATCATCAACCTGGGAACTAGACAACAACTGTCAGTGTTCACTATAGTTTCAAATTGTTCTGTGCGCATCAAAGCAATGATAATTCAAATAACAGGAAATGGAACAACGATTGATCTATTTAACTCAATTGAATAACAAAGCTTTAACCTACAGTAATTGCAATCTTCACCCAGAAATGATTTGAACAGCAAATGGAAAAAGGACAGCAAACTAAAGGAAGCTATGAAATATTGAACAACAACCTGAATCAAATGTAAATGTACAGCAAACCAGATCAAATATTACACGCAACACTTTTCTGTTGAAGGAATAGTAATCTGAGTTTTAGCATAACAATTGTTAATCACAGTTGTGAAGAAACAACAATTGTGATCACAGTGGAACAGTAGTCCCAAAGAACAACAATCACAATTGGAAGTAAACCGTAGATAAATAGACAGTAATACCGATTTATAAATACACAACATTGTTACTCTGTAATCGAACAATAACGGTAATCTGTAAGGAACAACAATGTTATACAATAATATCAGTTTGTCAAAGGAACAACAATACGATATACTTCAGAACGAGTAGCATAACATTCCTATGTAGAGAATAACCTTACTATTCAAATAGGAATTGAAATATAACAGAGCTAATACATGAAATAATAAAGAACAATAGATTACTAAACAAAGTAGATAAGGGAAATCAAACCACACACGACTTGGAATCGAGAATTAATGGTACAAGAAGCAAGTGATCCACCAGGGATGGGCCCTTAGCCTCCAGGGACACACTGCTTATAATTACTCCAGAATCAAAGATGGAATGGCAACAGAGTTGATATATTAAGCATCAAAACAGAGTTACAGTAATCGCTCTTTTAGAGAGAGTCGATGATCAAAGTTTCAGTTACAATAGTGAATTTCATAAAAGCAACAATAGTCCATCCCTTGGGCTAGCAATGTTGTCCCTTCTTATAGTAGTTGAGTGGAGATATCAACAATACAGAGAATCGTTAAGGTAGCGATCCCTCGGGATCAAAGGATCCCAAGGGATTCGCCATACTGTTAGATCTCAATTATCTTCTCGTTTTCTTGCGCCGATTTGGTATCTCCTCTTCCTTTTCCTGGTTTGTACGCTCCAATCTGGATCGCCTTGATTGGATGCGGTTCCCTGTCAAAGGAACAACAGTTGATTGCGTCTTGTCGTTTCCTTTAGAATGGCGATTTTTCATTTTCCTCTTTTTCTGCATAGAAAAGGGTAATTATTAGTCATTTTACGTTGCACACAAATCTTCTAAACTTTAACATAACTTTTCACCATATACCTATTTCATAATGTAAAGAAGTTATGAATTTAAGGAAAGGATGACAAAGTAAGTGGTAATTACATACCTTCTCTAGTGCTCAACACACATCTCAAGGGTAAATCTCATGATGATAATATCAAGAGGTCCAAAAGGGAGAGCTTGACCATATCAACAACAACCAATATCGAGCTCGTTGTTCTCTAAGGTTCTAGTGCACGAAGCTTCTCCTCCAGTTTGTCAGAAGAGGTTCAGCGTGTGTTTTCCTATGAAAACCTGTGCTAACAATGCTAGTGTATAATTGTGCAACCTGCCATTGGAACGGGTATGCAGTGGAGCAAAGCGCATTGATGCTAAAACTTATGGTTTTAGATAACCTTCTACATAATGAATTTAGGGAAATTTTCCTTTGATTCTTCAGGGAGATTTTGGTCTGTATATCATGATGGATATGCTGCACAATAGTCAATGTTTTTGCACTTCAGGATATGGAACGAGAAGTGAGCAGGAGGTATGAAAAAATACCACATAACAGATGCCCCCTAAAGCATGAAGGCAGCATGAGTGATGGCTGAGATACTTTACAAGTCAATGCAACGACGAGATCAACACCGTCAGGAGACCTGCAAATAAAGCATATACATATACATGTACATATATGACATCTCTAACAATCATACCTAATGATACATGAATATGCATCTAATAATATATGAATCCGTGATATGGATGCATCCATCCGAATAGAAGGGATCATGTGTATGGATCCTTGGTATGGTCGCAACCATCTGAATAGAAAATATCATGAACGGTATGGTCAAAACCATTCGTCCAAAGGAAACACGTGTACAATCATGAATAACTCATAAATCCATGCAAACTAGAGTTTATCAGACAAAATACAGGGTCTTACGCTCCATCTCGACCCGATCAATGTACGAATTCAAACATGTGAATAGATGTGTCAAAGTCAAACATAATAGAAAACTGTATGATTACCAGTCAATGATGTAAACCGTTAACAGGCACAAGAGAAGCCACCAATGATGACAATGGTTCTTAAGGTACAATCAACACAATCCATGAAGTTGAACAATGAATATGAAGTCTAACACCTGTGGAATCACCTAACACCTGTGGAATCACCCAATCGACTGTCAATGATGTAAACTTGTCATTGAATGTGAATAAATTTCCATTCAGGCATGCAAGCTCTAAGGTATTGGAAGGGAATTTTTAGATCATCTTCCTGGATAATGAGCAGAAGTCGACAGGAAGTAATCCATCGAAGGAGGTCCATAAGCAATCCCACATCATTGACACAAAACAAAAGTATGTAGTAGAGTAGATAAGTGTAATCCAAGGCTATGGAAGAAAGTCTGAAAATGTATAAGCAGTAAAGAACTACATATAGGATTTCTCTTGAACATATCAATGACATGACTCCAGAGTTTGGCAACATTTGACTCAACATAGGCTCAGAGGTCATGATGACAAAGTGGTATAATCATATGAGAGGCGAGACAAATTTTCCAAATCCAAGAAGGTCAGTGACCAAGTGAGGATGTCCCAAACCTGACACGAGCAACAGATGAGTGTCATGTTTAAGAGTGACATGTTTCCTTTAAAAAATATAAGAGATTATCACTTTCACTTTTCCCCCCTCCATTTCTGGTGAGAAACCCATATATTTTTTATCGCAATCTTGAAGGGGATAACATATGCTTGCCATATAATTTCATCCTTTGGAAGAATCCATCCTAGTAAGTTTTACGAGCCTTGGGAAGGAGAAGCTCGGTCTCGTCATGGTGACAACTCCAACGAAGGTGTAACTGGGCATCTTTTTCATGTTTAGAGAGTTTGAAAAATAAGAGAAAAAGAAAAATCCAAAGGTCCCTTTTCGTAAATCGTCTCTTAAACCCGAAAAGGTAGAAAACAATATCCAAGAGAACCTCTTAGCCATGTTTGACTAAGGTTTTACTTTTTCATACAATAGTCTAACTTAGTCCGGAAAAGGGTTAAACTTATACTGAGTAGATGTCACTTAATTTAATTTAACAAATTTGTAATGATAAGTACTTAGAAATCTTTTCATTTTTCGAGAGTCAAAAAGAGCTTAAAGAGGACTCTAGGGGGTTGCTTTTTCGTTTATTTTTTACGAGTCAAAAAAAGTGATAAAATAAAAATCATTGAATCAATCAAGATAAATCACCATCACCAAGAATATATGACCTGTCGTTGCACAAGGAAACACACATTACCGATTTCGAGGAAAAATATTAAAAAATGAGTGAAATATGCCCTAATTTGGTAAAAATATTATTTAAAACTTATAAATAGGGTAAAAAGTAAGTTATTTTTACCATTTTACTAATTTTCAATTGTGAGAGAAGTTTTACGTCATTTTACCTCGATTTTCAAGCAAGGAGCATGACCAATCCAGGACACCATTCGTCAAGTTGCTTGTTGCAGGTAAGAGATCTATCCCTTCCCTTCATTTTGGTATTAATTTCATGCATTTTCATCCATAGGATAGGTTGCAAGGAGGAATTGCAAAAAAAATCATATTGTGGGTGACTAGCGTGGGTTTCACACATCGGCCTTGCACTGCTCACCTTGTGGTCAATTAGGCCCTCACACTGGAAGCACGAGAAAATTCACAAACAAACGCATTGGCGCCGAGGTGAAATTTTTAAAGTGAAATCCTCCATGTAAAATAGTTCGTCTTGGATTTTGACTCCATGGAAGCTCATGAATATTGGCTTATTGATTTTCCATAGGATAACCAGCCCAAAATGGTGATTTAATGGAAAGAAAGGGGACATGAAGCTAAAGACCATCATGCTAGGAAAAAACAAGATTATGTTGATGCCCTACGAGCATGTGGATTGCTCAAGTTCTTCATGATTCCTGGGATCAGATCACAACCTGATTTATTACAGCATTTGATCAATTGGTGGGATGTAGATCACCAAGTATTCATGTTCGGGGATCAAGAGCTCAAAATAGAGGCCATCGACATTTATTTCATCACTGGGTTGTATATAAAGGGATAACGGGTGAAGTTGTCTAGATCACACACTAGAGGAGAGAGCACGAATATGCTCATTGCGAGGCATCGTTCGAGGGCCAAGAAGACCCACAATGGGAAAATTGACGCAAAGACCATTACCAACCTCCCACTATGAACAATCCTACACACCATGGCCTGACTAGTTGGGGCTCAAGAGTTGCATGAGGCAACAAAGTCTCATTTCTAGTATGCAATCGAGTGTCTGAATCCCACGGTTTTCAATTAGAGTGAGGGTTTATTGGTGTGCATGAAGCGCCAACTTACCAAGTGCAAGTCAAGGAATCTGAAACAATTTTGTTTCGAATCTATTCTAGTGAGGTTCATCCTAGAACGTGTGTCATTGTTCCATTATCAGTGGTTGGAAGTGGATCCACCAGTGCCCAGAGATTCACGATTACTCAGGCGGGGAGAGTTGATGCCTCGACATGGAGGTTGCCAACAAATGACATTCCCTCTAGCATTTTTTGGATGGTTGCATCAGCAACTAATCATGATCAATGATTGGGCATATGCAAGTACGAATTTCTGAGGATATCCAGATCTTCCACTTCCTTCAGGGGCACAATGGATCGATTAAGGTAAAAAATATTTTTGAAGTTTTTATTTTTTTATATGTGTACTGAGATTTGAGTTATGATGTTTTACAGATGTGGGACTAGAGAGACCTCCAAGGGTTTCTCCAATAGCTAGGCGAGTGGCACGCCAGATTGAGGAGGCTCCTTATGAGGAGGGAGTATATCCTATCGCCGTGGTAGGGCGTAACTTGGAAGTTCTAACCAAGGGGATTCCAAATTATTCATCAATCGATGAAGTGCCATTATGCTACTAGAGACACATTTTAGGGGTTTCCGCCAAACTATGTCAGTTGTTGGGCTGAGTCATCAAGGCTATTTCATACTATCATGAGCACCATGTGGGCGAATAACCAACTCTAGTTTACTTTCTGCAATGTTGTATGCTTATAAAGCCTTGTGTTTCAGAACACATATTTTGTTATTTTGATGTAAAAAACTCTTTTGCAGACACTCGATATATATATGTTTTTATGTTTACCATGTTTGATATGTAATGCTTTATGATTTACAAGTTTTGCAAATGTCTATCTAACACATCGTTATCCAATGCATCTGTTAATGTGTTCATGCATCTTGGAATGTGACAATAAGTAATAAAATACAATTCTCGTTCCAATAGATGAACTCACAAATACATTCTAAAAATTTGAGGGTTTCTAACTGAATATTGTCCATTAAGTTGTAGTACAATGAGCTGTGAATCAAATTTTATGATTAACTCTCTAATGCCAAGAGAAATAGCTTTTGAAAAAAGCTCGATGACTGCACTATGTTCGGAAATGTTATTAGTCATACGACCTAAACATATACCTTGTAAATTCACTAACTCACCATTAGGTCATAGATTTCCTAGGCAATGGAAGATAGGTTCTGTGTACTACGACAAGGTAAGCAAAATAAAATGTTTGCAAAAGAAAACTAACATACCAAAACCAAACTGCACACCAATGTACATAAGTATTTACACGGATAATCACACATAATACTTCTTTATGTAAAGCTTGTTTCGGGGCTCAGCCAAAGAATTTCCTTCATAGTCTACTAACTCATAGGAACCTTTTTGTAAAATTTGTTTAACAATGTAAGGCCCATTCCACATTAGTTCAAAATTTCGAGCTCCCAATTTGTCATTGGCTTGATCATAAATCAAGACCAAGTCACCCTCAACAAAAACGCGGGGAGAAACAATTATATCATATTAAGCTTTAACTCGTTTCATCTGGGCTTCAATTACTAATGCTACAAAGTGACAAGTTTCATCGAGCCTTTCGAGGTAAAGTAAATGTTCCTCTTTAGATGAGGTATCAGGGAGTAATTCGACGACTAGTTTTAGTGAAGGAATTTCACACTCAATTGGAATATTTGCCTCCAAACCATACACCAGGGGAAAGGGTGTAAATCTATTGGCGGTATTAGTTGCGGTTCGGTAAGCCCAAAGAGCTGAAAATAGCATAAGGTTCCAGTTTGATTTATGCATTCCAATGGTGCATTGAAGCATAGTAACCAAGACTTTGTTAACTACCTCAACCTAGCCATTAGCCTATGGATAATAATGAGTTTAGTTGTCGTGATGCAAACCCAACGGAGCAGTGAGATCTACCATCATGTAATTTCAGAAATGAGATCCATGATTAGTAACGATGGCTTCAGGGACACTTAATCAAGCTATGACATGGTTGAAAAGAAATTGAGCAACATTTGTACCATCAACTTCACATGTGGTCATCGCCTCGACCCATTTAGTGAAATAATCGATGACGACGATGATATAACCATGTCCCCTGGCTAAGCGAGGGTTACATGTCATGAAATCAATACCCCATTTAGCAAAGGGGCCGACGTTAAGAAATGGGTATAGGGTGTAGGTGGAGCATGTTGTTTATGGTTGTAAATATGATAGGCATGAAATTTTTGGATTGCTAAAGTGAAATCTTTAAAGATCAAAGGCCAAAAATAACTAGAACGAATTATTTTCTAAGAAGTGGCATACCCTGACATGTGACCACCACAGTACCTAGAGTGGTAGTCATTTAGGACTTTCTCAGCTTCTTCGAGTGTCAAACATCTACGAAGGATGGAACGAACACCAACACAGTACAAAGTATCACCAATGATTCGATATGGTTGGGACTGATGTGGAATGTGTCGATGTTCAGAATTGGACAACTTTGATCGAAAAGTTTGGGTTTGGAGATAGACAATAATATCTTTGTACCATGGGTCAAGAGTTCTGATGAGAAAGAGAGTCTCTTCAATAATTATCTCATCAAAATCTGTAGATGTGGTTGCGGAGGGAAGGTCACAAATTAACTTAGAAAAAACAAGTGATTTCTTTGATATGGTGGTAGAAAAATCCAAATCAAACTCCTGAAGGATAAAAATCCACTTAGAATATTCCCCCCCAACAACTGATGAGTCAGGATGTAGGTCATGGGGTTGCAATCATAAATCATAGTAGTTTTCCACAAGAGAATATAGTGTTGAAAGTGTTGAACAATTTGAATAGATGCTAAAGCAAGTTTCTCAACATGGGCGTATCGAGTTTCAATATTGATAATATTTTGGTTTAAGTAGTAGATCCAATGTTCATTTTTATCACCATCGTCTTGCACTAGTACCATGGCAATAGTACTATCGACTATATCCAAGTACAAGAAGTAATCATAGTGATAGTTGGGGGGATGCAGCAAAGGAGCACTAATGAGGGTGTTCTGTAATGCATCGAAAGATTGTTGAGCGATTTCATCCCAATTAAATAGGATCCCCTTTTTCAGAAAATGAGTAAATCCCTTGGTAAGTTCAACATAATTGGGTACAAAAAGGTGAAGGAGAATATATTTCCCTTGGAAGCTCTACAACTAATGTAAAGATGATGGAGGGGGTAAATTTACAATGGCCTCAACTTTGAGGGAGTCAACCTGAATGCCTTCCTTAGATACCACAAACCCTAAGAGACGACTAGATTCAATGTAGAAGACTTACTTATGTGGATTTAAATGAATATTGTAGTGTCTACAACGAAGAAAAATCTCTCATAGGTGGTCAGGGTGATCACGACGCTTAGAAGAATGAGTCAGTAAGTCGTCAAGATACGGTTGAACGATGTGTTTTATGTCATGAAAAGCATAAGACATCACTTGTTGGAAGGTCGTGCCAACATTTTTCAAACCAAAAGGGAATTTCTTGTAGGCAAAGGTTCCCCATGGACAAATAAAGGCAATTTTATGCTGATCGACGACAAGAATATTAATATAGTTGTAGCCAAAAAAATTGTCCATAAAAGAAAAAAATCTCACTCCCGTTGCATTCATTAATGATTTGATCGATAAAAGGAGTTGCATAATTATCTTTCGGACACACCCGATTGATATCACAGTAATCAACACAAACGCGAAGAGTCCCTTGTTTTTTAGTCATAGGGACATGTTCGAAACCCAATTTGTCAATGGAATGGGATAAATGAAACCAACCTTTAGAAGTTTTTCAACCTCTCCCTTAATAGTGGCTTCCTTTCTAAGGTGCACTGGATGAAGTCACTGACGAACATGCTTCACATCTAGATAGGTAGGAATTTCGTGGACAACTACACTCGGATCTATGCCAGGCATTTCTTCATATGACCAGACAAGGACATTGTGGAATTCCTTAAAAAGGGTACTGTAAATATTGATCTCATCTGGAGAACAAGAAACCCCGACATGGATGTTCTCGACAACTCCTGGTTTAATAAAAATGTTGATAGGCATCGTAGAAGTAAGGTTCCCCATGTTTCCCTCAGACAAAACTTCATGCACCAAAATGGGCGTTTTAAGTGGATGGGTGAGTGTATGGGAAACAAAGGTATATAAACACGATGGAATCTCTCCTAGACTTGGGAGAAATGATCAACGATGATAAGCATCATTCCAGGGAGTTTCCTCAAGAGACATAACGTAAGTGATACTCTCGTCAATGGGAAATGTCTAGTTCAAGGGATCAAGAGAATCCCAAGAACCAAGCCAAGGGGATTATGAATACACATCTAGATGCATACTAAGAGTAGCATGACTTTCAGAAGTGACCACAAAAGCCAAAACAACATCTTGATAGGCTTGTTTTGATGGGCTGATTGGCATGACATCGCCAAAAGAATCAACCTAATTAGGGTGAGGAACTATCCTAGGATTGTGAGAAGTGGAGATCATGTTGATGGAAGCGACGTTTGGAGGTTGGAAGGAAAAAGTTACCATAAGAGCAGAGCCTTTGAAAAAACCCGCCCCAACACTTCCATAAGGGATGTCAATATTTCCCACATATGGCATGTTTCCATTCGAAGAACCAGAAGAGAAAAAGGCTAACTGATCAATGGTGACTATTTCCCCTCATGACAAAAATGAAGCACATGGAACAAAGAAGAAACCACACAAAACATGGCATGAGTCAAACTTCACCCAAGTAGAAGGTTATAATTCAAATTTTCATTCACGACTTATACTTCTAAGTCAACAGTTTTCGCTTCCAATGTTATGGGCAAGTTCGTGAGAATAATGTAAGGACAAGATCCTCTACCATCAAAGGATTCTAAGGTGTTCAGAGACTGGTTGATAGGCAGAGAGCCTATAGATTTCCAACATGAGACAAACATGATGCAAGTGGAAACACCCTCATCAATAACAGTCCAATTAACCATCTTCCCTTTAATAATTACTTGGATTAAGAAAGCGAGATGATGGGGAAGACGTGGAACATGATTTTCTAGGTCAAAGGAAATCATACTCGAATCGGTAGGGTCGATACCTCCTATAGCGGATAGTAATGCTTTCCACTGTGATGGACAACTCTGGAGAACTTCCAAGGCAGACATCGCCGAAGGTGCTTGAGCTAAATCTTCGACAATATTGTAATGTTGGGCAGCTCATGCATTCAGATTGTAAGATGACTTCCCAAGGACACCCTTTGGAGGTGGTCAGATAACAAAGTCATTACTATGTCTCTCAATACAAAGAGGACCGGATCTGGGTGGATTAGAGGCATAAGGTGTATCAGTAACTTATTTATCCACAGTCCGTTTTGGAGGAATCAGATAGTCTTTTGACCGAGTGGTGACATAAATAGGTATTGTTCCACTTAGATAAACTCGAGAACCCGAAGATGTAGAAGATTGGGGTTGTTCTACCAATTGGGTCTGTTGTGATGGAAAATGTTCTTTTAGTACAAAAAGTGTCCCTTGAGTGCCTTTTAACAAGCAAGTAACTTCTGCACGATGGGGACAATCCTTGGTATAGTGATCTTCCTCACAAATGAGGCAAGGATATTTAGGCTTACGTTTAGATGCATCATCAACAGATGATTTTGGAGGATCCTGTTTTGGGGTATCATATTTTGCTTTTCCTTTACCCTTCTTTTTACCTTTTGAGGCTTTGTCTATTGCGGTAGACTAAACGACATTAACCTCAAAAATTTTACTAGGATTTGGAGAGGGATTCGAAGGAGGATTGGATGTAGTAGTTGAAACAGATTTTTGCTTCGAAGAATCTTTACTGGAAGTTTGAGTCACTGATCCAATAATACCATCGACTTGTGGTACGTCTGGAGGTTTATAAGATGCTAGATCTGTAGATGGTCTCGGAGCATCAGGTAAGAGATCATATAACGTGCCAGATTGGGAATATACCAAATCTAAATATTTGGCAATGGTTTGGTCTTTGGTTACACAACCTCCCATAGCTATGTCCTTGGTAGTTTTGTTGACGAATGATTTGGTAAACCATTCAGTTAACAACTCATCATGTATATCAAACTTGATAAGGCGACGCCGACGTCTCCACTCATGGATACGATCAGAGATGTGGGTAGCAGTGTTCTGTTTCAAAGACGTAAGTAGATGGGTACCAGTTTCATATCGAATTGGTAACTGGAAGTGAGTAAGGAAGGCCATTGCCAAAGAATTGATGTCTTGATAGGAACCTCATGGTAACTTGATGTACCATTTCATGGCAGCACCCATCAGGGTTTGTTGGAAAAGATGTAGACGAACAAAGCCTTCAACCCAGGAATTGGATGAACACCATAAATGGTAAGTCATAACGTGGGCTTGGGGGTCTTCTCTAGAATTTCCTTCAAATTTTGAACAATCGTGAGGAATCTTATTAAGAACTGAAGGCCAATATGGCAAATGAATTATTGGATCATTAGTGAGTCTTAACACATCTGGTAGTTCCAACATTGCTAGAAATGGTAATTATGGATTGAAAGGCATGGGAGGCCTTTGATAAGGCCCATCTTGTTGATTCCATCCTTGTTGGTATGGGTTCTACCCCCAAAGTGGTGGATTTTAACAATAAGGAGCATGATATTGCCCCCACTAGGGGCTATTCTCACCATACAAAGGTGGATTCTTCCCCCACAAAGGTGGGTTTTGACCAGGGTAAGGTTGATACTGACCTGCCATGGGCCGTTGAGAACCATAAGGTGGATAAAAAACTTGTGAAGCATATGGATTATAAGGTTGTTGTTGTAACCGTTGACCCTGGTGGTAAAATTGTTGACCCTGTTGCTGCAAGGGTTAACCTTGTTGTTGTAAGGGTTGGCCTTGTTGATACAAGGGTTGGTTTTGCTACTACAAGGGTTTTCCTTGCTGCTGTAATGGTTGTTGATAAAGCCCTTTTTTCATATAAGGTCCCTTTTGTACATAAGGATGTTCTTGTCAGAAAGTTTCTTTTGGAATTTGTTGAGTTATAGGTTGGTATTGATAGGTTCCAGCTTAAAATTCACCAAATGCCCCAAATGAGGGACTTGAACTAGAATTCATTTGGGGGCCTTCCTGTTGAGTAAAAAGTTTATTTTGAGGCTATTATGAGCCATATGGAGGGCACAGTTGCTGGTAGGGTATCTGGGCCAAAAGAGGTTTTTGATACAGGATTGGCCTGATCCAGATGGAATTGATGATCCAGTAGGATAAGGTACACTACCAACATTTTGACTAGCTCCGGTAGCGTGAGTTTGATATACACTGACATAAGTTCCACATGAGACAGGAGGTACATATGGAGGAGGTGTTTTTTTCCCCCATGCAGTGGGATAGTTGGTGGCACATATTTTCCACTTAATGGAGGATGTGAGGAACTTATAGCGAAATTAATTTGCCCAACTGTAACTATTGGTTGTACAAGAACTAAAGAAACTGTAGTCGGTACAGGAATTTGAGAGGCCACGTTTGAAACAAACGAACCAGAAGTAGGCATAGTGCCCGAAGGCCAAATGGGATTGTGATAAAGTGAAGATGCACTTGGAGTACCTAAAACCAATTGAGTCGAAGAGGTATAACTAGACATTAACAAAGGTTCATTACTTTTAGGTGGTGATGGAGGTGCAACACTTCCCACATATGGATAACCTTCAGGTGGAAAGTCATATTCAGAATCATTGTTGACACCAGGAGTATGAGTGGTTGATACTTTTGGAGGACCTCGAGGAGACATTGGAAACTCACCTTCTGATGCCATGGGTGGAAATAGTTGGTGAGGGGAAATCAAAGATGATCATGGAGATAGCTCCAAAGGCACACCAAGATTATTGTATGGACTATAAAGTTGTTGAGGAGATATGACCAATGGATCAAAAAGCAGATTCAGGGGGAATAAAAAAAACCTTTGTTTACTCTCAGGAGTTTCTGGATCATATTCCTGAGATGATGAGTCTCGAGGTGGAGGACGAGAAGGAAGGGGTTGAATACTAAGGATAATTCGAAGTTCAAGACCTTGGTCTTCAAGTGACTTTGAAATCGCAGGATGAACTCGTTTGATGACCTTTTAGTGTCAGATGATGAAGGGGACATGTAAGGTGAACCTGGTGGTTCAGCCACGATGAACGTTTCTAAAAAACAATAAGGGGTGGTTGATTTGAGCCTATAATTAAAATTTACTATTAATCAGGTAATATGAGGCCAAGTATAACTTCATAGGGCAATCATTTTATGATGGGTAGTTAAGTTTTAGAACTTAAAAACAAGAAATAAATAAAAAAGGGTGTACTAAGCAAGAGGGTTTACCAAGAATCCATGAACTGTTATATACACCTTAGCTGAAACCAAGGACTTAACGTACAACGACTGATATCCCTGCATGTCGTGTTTGATGTATCACGTCTACAAGGTGGTTGAATCGGTTACCTGTGGTTAAAGGATAACAACCTAGTGGGGTCTCCCAATATATACTTGATAGTACGGGGAGCACAAGTCCATGTTAGTGTTGTCTAATGCATAAGCGTTTGGTGAGAGCATTCCCATATACTTGCCATACTAGAGTGCCTTTGACATACCCAAGAGTACTAGAGAACCTTCGATATATTTCCGTACTGGAACGAGACTTCACCCCTGGGATACAATGCAGGCAGTTAATGACAAATGCTAGGTTTATAGATGATAGAACACGTCTCTAACCTAGACCTCTAAATGTTTGCATAAAGTTCCAAATGCTCCTTAGGTTAATTCCGTAAATTTTAATTTTGTTCTTGAATTATGTTTCAATTTTGGGCTCAAAAGATGTCACCTGAATCCTAGAATGCGACTATATGAGAAAGGGAAACTTTTCATTTCAATGAATTCTATACTAGCAAGGGAAGAGAGTTCAATCAATTAATTCATTAAATAAGAGAATGCATCAAACAATATGCCTCCACTAACTTTTCTAGATGCATCATGCGAGAACAAAACTTAACTTCAATTTCACTAATACACATGCAATCGATTGAAAGAAAAAATGACTTTTACTTTACTAAGATGCACTTTACCTATATGATGTTCTCTTTGATTTTTAAATGCTCATATGAAACTAAGCTTCAACTAAAGCAAAAGATGAAATTTTTTATTCAAAAATCTACTAATGCAAATGATGCACCAATGAAAGCAACGGTAAATCCAAAAGTACTCAACGAAAATGTTTTTCACTTTTTCTTTCGAATAGATAAGCAAAAACACTCATTTTAGTTTGTAAACCAAACAATGTAATCTATGCTTGATGAATGACAAATATGAAATTCAAATGCAAGATGACCTAGGACAAATGAAAAGAAACTTTTCACAAGACAAACCAAAACTAATGTAAATCAATGTTTCAAATGATTTTACCAGATAAACAGACCTAAACAGTCCACAAACCATAGACTTAATGATGCTCACAAGTGGCAAGTGACAATCAAATGACCTATATACGCTAAAATCAATCCAATTGTACTCAAACACTTGAAAGTTCAGAAAGGTAAGAATCTGCTAATGAAATCAGGTAATCAATAAAAACATCAATAAATCCAGTCATGCAGGACAGAACAAGACCTCAGGGGCTCATACACACTAGAGTTTGACAAAGAAACCCTAGGTTTTTTGCCAATCTCAGAGATCAACGCAACTGTTATGGCCAACTAGCACTCAACATGGGATGAACACAACTGTTGTAAGAGAAAGTGCGTTGGAAGTGCGACTATCAGAGAAAAAAGTGTGTTAGGCAAGGAAGAAGGAAAAAAATAAAAAATAATTCCACAAACACTTCCATAATGAGCATTGTAAGATAACAATAAGTGATTGTGAAGACCTATACAAACCCAAACTAACTAAGAACACGATGGTCAGTCAAACTGATCAAGAGATTAATTGAGAAAAGGGGATGAAAAGGCTATAGTGTCCCCAATGGAGTCGCCATTTTGTTGTGAAAGTAAATACCCTCTACGAACAAAGGCAATCCCTCTAGCCCAATGAGTGGGTCTAACAACAAACTAAACAAATTAACATACACTTTCCTAGCTTATGTTTAACAGATTCAGAGAGAAGGAGAAACCTGCCTCATTATGATGCTAATCACTTGATCCTTTGAAGATGACTTTGAATCTTTCGCTCTAGGGCTCGCTCCATACTTGTTCTTCATGTTTGAGTACTTGCAAGGAAGATCAAAGAGCTATGAAAGATACAAGAGCATATATGGCATAGATCAAACATAAACTACTTAATAGATCAAGGAGTATTAAGCTAAAAGCATAAACATTTACACGATTACGGAAAGTGAACATCAGATGTATATATTAATAAGATAAAAAGGGAAGCATACAACCTATGCCCTGATGTTGGAGACCTCCTTTTGGTGGATGTCCAAGTCCAAGAAAAGAATCTTCAAGCACTAATGGGTAGCATGTAAGCATAATCTCAGCATAGGGATGCAACAATCAATGACCAACCATTTGGGGATGGTAGGAAGTGAATTCATAGGAAGGGAGAGGGAGTTATGGATCCAAAAAAGAAGGAGGAAGGTCCACATATCAAGGGGAAAACCCATGATGATAAGATCAAGAGGTCTAAATGGGAGAGCTTGACCATATCAACAACAACTAATATCCAACTCGATGGTCTCGAAGGTTCTAATGCACGAAGCTTCTCCTCCAATTTGGGAAAACCTACCAGAAGAGGTTCATCATGGGTTTTCTTATGAAAACTTGCACTAGCAGCGATATTGTATAATTGTGCAACCTTCCATCAGCACGGGAAGGCAATGGAGCAAAGCGTGCTAATGCTAGAACTTAGGGTTTTAGATAACCTTCTTCAGAATGAATTCATGGCATTTTTCTTTTGATTCTTCAGGGAGATTTTGGTCTGTATGTCATGATGGATATGTTGTATAGTAGTCTATGTTTTGGCACTTCGAGATATGGAACAGGAAGTGAACAATAGGTATGAAAACATATTGTGTAACAGAAATGGACTGAAACACACCATACAGACATTAATTATCAACTACATGACCCTCATACTTTAGACAACTTACCTTGGGGTCCCACTGAGCTTTTGGACAATTTAAGGCTCAGTCACTCCCATGCTATAAACATGAGTGTGACTAGCAAACCAAAGTCTCTCTCACAGGCTTTCCTACCAATGACTAGAGACCAAAAATGTTAGTGTTATGCCAGTGACTCCAAGATTTGAGCCACTTTTTCAGTCCCAGAGCCTAGGTCGCTACCCAGAATTGAACCATCTCTTCAGATAAGTAAATTAACATGGAAATGACAATACTAAATCAAATACTTGTTCAAGACCTTGACTTGACCCGTACTAGTCATGTCAGGCATTTTGTCAAACATATTGCAAATGTATAATCTATAGGTGTAATTAACAATTTTGAGCATAGGGGTTTCACACTTAGCTGAGAATCGCTAAGAACCATTGATGCCTCAATACATCAACTTCCATTCCGTCCATTAGGTCATAGATACGTTCACCATTTAATTACAAGTAAAAACATGAGGAAATCGATACATGGTTATTGTCATAAAACACATACATAACCAATGTAATAGCAACAAAAATACTCATGAAAGTACAACCATGTAGACCACATACAATCCATCAAAATGCTCATAGAAATACAAGGAGAAATAACCTTTCGTTAATGATGCAAAATGTAAACGCGGGATGGGACATCCATGTTGCACTCGACCATAGAATGGCTGAGCCAAACCTCTCTTCAACCATTCAACCTTGTGCCATATGCCAAGCATGAATGTGGGATCTCATAGAACACATCAATCAAAGCTCATCCAGGGCTTCCAGAGGCCATCCACCTCAACCCATAAAACAATGATTCCACCTCATGGTCAGACATCACAAAACCATCATCAGACTGGTCTCCATCCAAGCCTTCTTGGGCTTCCAGAGAGTTTGTCCAACCAAGGGTTCTAGGACTAGTAACTCAACCCACAACTTATTCAAGGCTTCCAGAGTGTTTTACCAACTAGGGTTTCCAAGACTAGTAACTCAACCCACCAAGGGATTCCAGAGTGTTTTTCCACTCGAGGCTTCCAAGACTAGTAACTCTATCCAATATGTTACAGGGCTTCCAGAGCATTTGTCCAATGAAGGCTTCCAGGACTAATAACTCAACCCAAGCTAAGGAAACATGAGAAACAACAAAAAAAAAATAATTAAAGTAAACCCACAAACACCATGGCTATCTAGGAAATGGAAAGGCTAGGAAATTCGTTGTCAATCCTAGCCATCCTCCATGCCAATGATAGATCACAACCAAAAATCCACATGCATATACCATGCATACCAAGATTAGTGAAGGAAACATACATGCAACTGGGTACCTGCAATCAAATTTAATGTAGCTCCTAATCCCAATGCCCTCTTGCACTTTCTTGTTCTTCCTTTGCTTTCTTGCTCGTAAAATCCAAGTATGCCACACACTCCAAGAGTGCTCCAAGAAAACTCTAACTCTCCAATAGTATGAGAGAGAGAGAGAATAATGAGAGAGCTCCAAAACTGAACTAACAAAAGGTTACCAATTGATCCTTTGAAGCCTTTTGTTGAATGAGGCCTCTATTTTCTTCATTTTCAATTATTTTCCTTCATTTTCCTCCTTACATGAAACTTGTGGCCTTCAAACTTTCTTTTCTCCTAATTTCGACATTGCCTTTTCCAATTTCCTTAGCCATAAACAACCAAATGAACACCCCCTAGGATGTCTTGCCCAACAGTTAGCTTGGAATAAGTGTCCCATCAACCGTGGTTATTGTTTTTAACTTTTATTACATGGAATTTTCACAAGGGTTGTTACAGAACCCTCCCCTTTGGGGGACAACGTCCTCAGTGTTCAATCACACATATACCTCTGTAACCTGCTAAAAGAAGACATACTTCTCATGGAGCTTTATAACACAACTCGTTGCAGTATTTATAAATGAAATACCTACTCAAGACAAAACATCATGACAACATCCCACATAATGGAGTTTTATAACACAACTCATTATGATATTTACAATGATCATCCTGTTGAGTGCCAATCCACACAACATCATAACATCATGATAACATAACCACATGATAGCATAGTAACATTATGACATAATCATAATAACATGACACCCATACTGCATAGTGGAGCTTTATAACATATCTCATGGCAGTATTGACGTCCATACACATATGTACATATAGAAACATCATTAAAATATATACCAAAACATATATCAAGTCATATACCATAGCATATATCAAAACATCATATCAAAGGATGTACCAAAACAACATATCAAAGCATATACAAAACCACAAAAAGCATATACCAAACCACCTTAAAGCATATACCACACCACCATATCAAAGCTACTTTTCCTCAACTGGCAAACAAGGAAGGATACATAGCCCACATCTGATCTACCATCTCCCAGGTAGCTTCATCAGGCCCAAAGTGCTTCCATTCCACCTTAACTTGCTTGTTTTCTCGGTTTCAGAGCATGAGCACCTTTTTTTGCAATATACATCGAGGCTCCAGCTAGAATTCTCCTTCTGGTTCCAATTTCAAAACAGACTAGTCAATCACATGATCAACATCCTTAAGATACTTCTTAAGAAAAGATACATGGAAAACATCATGGACTTTCATTGGCGGAGGTAGTGCAAGCCGATAGGCTACTA
The DNA here is from genome assembly GCA_000404065.3 of Pinus taeda. Lineage (NCBI taxonomy): Eukaryota > Viridiplantae > Streptophyta > Pinopsida > Pinales > Pinaceae > Pinus > Pinus taeda. The sequence continues at coordinate 43,371 of APFE031616113.1, forward strand.
GCCCAATCCTCTCAATAATGCTGAAGGGTCCATCAAACTATGGTGTTAGCTTGGCACGTGATCCTCCATAAGGAGCTCTTCTTTGATTTGATGTGCAAGTACAGCTAATCCCCAACATGGAGTTCCTTGAACAACCTATTCCGATGTGCATATCTTTTATGCTTATCTTGTGTTGCCTTTAGATTCTTCTTGATCACCTGCATTTCCTGTTCCATGTCTACCAACATATCGGGTCCAATCAGTACCCTACTAACCAGATCACTTCAACTAATAGGAGTGTTACAACTCTACCCATACAATGCCTCGAAAGGAATCATCCTCAATAACTCTTGATAACCGTTGTTGTACGCGAAGTCTACCAGTGGAAGATGGTAATTCTTCCCACTTTCACTTCTGATGCATCACATACATCCTCAACATGCCCTCCAATATCCTATTGACCTTCTCTGTCTGTCCATTTGTCTACAGATGATAAGATATGCTGAAGGCCAACTCTGTGCCCAAACCTGCAAATAACTCCTTCCAAAGCTTGGAAATGAACTTCGCATCCTTGTCTAACACAATATTCTTTGGAACACCATGTAATCTGATCACATCTCAGATGAATAGTTGTGTTCCATCGCTAGCTGAGAATGTAAAATTCACCAGAATGAAATGTGCAACCTTCATCAACCTATCCACAATAACCATGATGGAATCATGATGTCTCACTACCTTCAAAAACCCTGTGATGAAATCCATGGAAATCTAGTCAAGGGTTAATGTTCTAATCCAGGGTTATTGGATGCTTCAACATGTATATATATGTATTGTAACATTGAAAGGAACATAATAAAAAATCAATCTAGTAGTCCCGATTTTGGGATCCCGGGGAAAATCATTGTGTATATTTGTTTTATGTGTTATGCTCTCACTATTGTTTATTTTTTGTTTTTAGAATTCGTATGCAAGTAATTTATGTACAGGGTTAAAACCTACAAAAATATATTCCCTGCAATTAATGTCTTCTGATAACCTAGGTGACTTGAATAAGGTTTCACACGAAACTCCCTCAAGATCACCTTCTTGAGCTCATTGTTATCTGGTACATATATCTTGTCTTGGAACATGACCAATCCATCCTCTATAAGACAATAATCCATACCCTATGCACCTGAACTTGTACCTGTACTGCCACATGTACCTGTACCACTACCTTTACATGTAACTGCACCTGTACTTGTACCATCATCCTTTTTCAACCTGTGCACAATCTCCATATACCTGACATCCTACTGACCCACCTGCAAGATCCTATCATAGGAGCTCATAGCTACCAAGCGATTTACCTGTAACTATCTATTGACATCATCTTCCACTATGTTCTCTTT
>APFE031616114.1:0-20397 GCA_000404065.3 Pinus taeda
GTTCATTTATGTAATGTAAAGGAGGTTGCCCCCTCGAAGAGGCTAAATTCTAAGGCATTGATCTATCTTTTCTATCTTTTCTTGAGCTGGTTTCATAACAGGACCCAACACTGAAAATTCCACCTAATGTTCTCTTTTAGTCGGATGGACTCCTTGCCCAATTTTCATTTGTGAAGCCACGCATATTCATTCCCTTTTTCTATGTGTACCACAATCCATACTAGGTAGTTCCTTTAAGGTATTGTTAAACATGCTTCGTTGCCTTCCAATATAACTCGGTTGGCTTAACCATAGCTTGGCTCAATTGGTTGACTGCATAGCACATATTGGGTCATGTGTTCACAAGATACATCAGTGAACCCACTAACTGTCGATAAATGGTAGCATCCACTTCCTCACTTGAAGTGGCATCCTCCTTCCTCCAGTTGATCGTTGGAGATGTCTCCATGGGTTTAAAATTATCCATGTGAAATCTTTGTAGTATCTTATTGACATACATTCCTTGAGACACAAAGGATTCCCCAGCACCTTGCCATACTTCCAGCCCAAGGAAGTAGTGTGTGAGACACATGTCTTTCTGTTGAGAAATTGAAACAAGAAATTCCAGTTTAATTTGTCCTTGAATTAAACTAAGAATTAAAATCAAATTATATTCTCATAGCAACTTGTAAATAGTGAATTAAGTTTAATTAACTTAATTAGCTTAGGAATTTCGAGTTGGAAGTCTTTCTGAAGTCATATATATGTTCTCCCTATATTATAGGGGTCCAAGATGAGTTAATTGTGAGTTGTAATTAGATAACTCTATTTACTGAATTAAGTTCAATTAAATTATTTACAAACATTTTGTGAAATTAATAGAGAGTTAACAATCAATTGGTGCACTAATGCATTAACTAGTGCTACTCCAGTTAATTGAATATTCCCTCGTCAGAAACTCGTGTACGTTGATTCTGAGAAAGACCCAGTTGAGACTAGAGTGCAGGGATAGTGTACTATTAGTTGTATGATTTACTGAGTTGTATAGATCATGCATGCATTTAGGAACTGAACCTTGAAGGGATTGTGCAGTTTTGGATGCATTGGTTTCCCATTAATATGGGCTAATCATCCATAGGAATTGTGTAAGGAAATAGGGACTTGGAAAACTAGAAATTGGCTACGTGTTGGCCAAGAGTTTGCTTGTGAGTTGGAGATAGATTATACTAAGTGTTCATATTGTTCTTGTGAGAACAAACATTATATTGTCATCTTGGATTTCTGATATATGCAATACAGATAGTGGGGTTTTGAGCTGTGGCTTTCCCCGGATATTTATTATGTTCTTGTTGATTATTGTTTTCATCAATCTATTGGCTTCCGCTGAATGAAAGTAGAAGTAGATTCTTATCCTGTTCTTTAGTACATTGCATGAGCTTGTGAATCTATAGGATTTTATACATGGTATCAGAGCTGATAACAATATAATAGAGGATGTTTCGAAGTTTTGAGTTCAAGTTTACAGGTGAAATTCGAATTTACAATACATACTTCAGGATCAGTAGATGGCATTCTACGGTTTGTGGCTTGAGTATGCCTTGGAAGGAAGCTCAAATTTTATAGCTTGGATGGACAGAATGGATACTTTGCTAGAGGATAATGGCTTGAAGGAATTTTTTAATCAAGAAATTTCTAAGTCAGCAACATCGGATGCACAAAATTTGGATGAATGGAAGAAGTTTGTGGTGAAGGCAAGGCGGATAATCCTTGAGGGAGTTCGAGACCACATTGGCTCGAGTCTCCATGGAAAGGAAAATCTACATGCTATGTGGAAAAAATTAATGGAATTGTATCGGAATAGCAGTGACCAAATGAAATTGAGACTGAAGGACAAACTTCGAAAAATGGAAATGGAGAAAGGGGAGACTATTCCAAAATACTTTACCAAGTTCACTCAATGTCGTGATGAACTTTGAAGTGTTGGAATCATGCTTGTCAAGGAAGATATGGTGAGTCTTGCTCTTCTAGGACTCCCAAAGAGTTGGCATAGTTATCAGGACTCTATCAATGGTCGGGAGAAGCTACCAGATTAGGAACAACCATGGTCAAATTTGTTACAGGATGAGATCAAGAGGAATACCGAGGATGGCTCTTCATCAAAGAATGATGATGAGGAGAATTGTGCCTTAGTGATTAAGGTGAATAAAGGGAAAGGGAAAGCTTCACACTCCAAATCAGATTCTTAGCATGGAGGTAAGAAGAAAGACATGATGAAAGTTAAATTCAGTGTCATGAGCTAGGCGATTTTACTACAAATTGTCCACTCAAGAAGTCTAAGAAGAAGTCCTTGGGAGGAGCGGTGGGTGAGGATTTGGCTTCTCAATTCAAAATGGACTTTCCCTCATTGCATGCATGGTGTCATCAACGATGGGAAGTGTATGGCACTTATACAATGGAGCTTCATTCCACGTGACTGGCGAAAAAGAGTTATTGAGTGACTTGGAGGAGAAAGATCTCCATATGCATATCGAGATGGGTGACAGGGGGAAGTATAGTGTTACTGGATTGGGCAAGATTACTTTTCAAAGGGAGCATGGGGCTCCACTCACCTTGAAGAATGTTATGTATGTGCCTAGGATGAAGAATAACTTGGTATCTGTTGCCTTGCTTGAGGATAGAGGCTATGATGTGATTTTTTCGAAAGGAAAGGCATTCCTTCAACACATAGTCATGGGTCAAGTAAAGAAGATAGGGATTCAAGTGAAAATATATATAAGTTGGGGGTAGAGGAGTGTGCTTCTTTGAGCTCAAAAGCAGAAAGGGTGCAGATCTGAGAGTTTGGTGAGTTGTGGCACAGGCAATTGGGCCACTTGCATCATGGGGCTTTGAAGATATTGCAGCAGATCTCTACCGGTCTTCCCAAAGGTACGCTTGAGAATGTTGATACATGCAAGGGGTGTACTTTGGGAAAATACACCAAGTCTTCCTTTCACGATAGAGACATTCATGCAGAGGCTATTCTAGAGAGAGTCCATTCAGATGTGTGTGGACCATTCTCAATAGGATCCACGGCCAAAAGCATGTATTATGTTATATTTTTTGATGACTTTTCTCATAAATTCTAGATATTTTTCATGCAGAAAAAGGATCAAACTTTCACAAAGTTTTGTGAGTTTAACGCATTTGTGGAGAAAGATTCGGGTAAGAAGGTTAAATATTTACGGAGTGATAACAGTGGTGAGTGTATCTCAAATGAGTATAAGAACTTCTATGGAGTGAATGAATTAAACGAGAGTTGATGGCGCCCCATAACCCTCAGCAAAATGGGGTGGCAAAGAGGAAGAACAGATGCATAGTAGAGGCAGTGAGGGAAAAGTTGCATGATCAAGGCATACCACTACACTACAATGGTTTATTTTCAGAACTGTAACCCACATTGGACACTTGAGATGAAGACACTAGAGGAGGCTTATTTTGGTAAGACGCTAGATGTTGGTCACTTCAGGATTTTTGGGTCATCGGTATATTTCCATGTGACCAAAGATGCATGGAAGAAGCTTGATCTGACAGTGGAGTTGGGGATATTTGTGCGATACATTAATACACCTCATAGCTATCGAGTGCACTTGCCAACTAGTAGGATGACAGTGGTTCGCAGGGATATTAGATTCGATGAGGAGAAATCCATGTGAGTTTCCCTTGAGAGGGAGCTTGAGCTACATGTGCATGAGGAGATTTTAGATCCTAAGGTTGAGGAGCCTCAGATTGATGTGGAGCAGCCACATGCAGAGGATTCGGGAGTGGAGACATCCACTCAGGTAGAGTCTTCTAGAGAGGGAAGAAAGTGCACCAAAGAGGCTAACAGATCATTGGATGATGCATGGGAAAATGTCTGAGCACCCACTTCTCATCATAGGAAGAGGAGGTCACCTGAGAAGTACACTGCATACATGGCTCTTATGGGTGAATGTGTTGTAACATAGCCATCTTCTTTTAAGTAAGCAGCGCAGCAGTTAATTTGGGTTGATGCCATGGTGGAGGAGTATGACTCCATAGTTTGTAACAGTGTTTGGGATGTGATCCTCAGACCGGACGACAAGTCGGTGGTGAGATCCCGTTGGCTTTACAAGGTAAAGCAAGTTGCAGATGGTAGTGTGGAGAAGCATAAGGCTAGGTTTATGGCCCATGGCTTTTCACGGGTAGAGGGGATTGACTATCATGAGACCTTTTCCTATTGCAAGGTACTCATCAATTAGATCTATATTAGCACTATCAGCATAGATAGGTTGGAAGATACATCAGATGGATGTGAAGACAACCTTCCTTAATGGAATGATTGAGGAAGAGGTGTACATAGAGAAGCCTGATGGTTTTGAAACCTTTGATTGTGAGTCACATGATATGGGCTAAAGCAAGAACCTCGTGCTTGGTACACCATCATAGATAGCTACTTCACCAGGTTGGGCTTCATGAAGAGTGAAGCGGATGCGAACATGTACCACATAGTGGGGGAAGATAAACGGTTGTTCATTGTGCTTTATGTTGATGATCTCATACTGACAGATGATGATCAGTTGAATAAATATAGCAAGGAGGACCTTGCAAGAGAGTTTGAGATGAAAGACATGGGGCTCATGCATTACTTTTTTGGCATGGAGGTATGGTAGGGAGATGGGGAGTTGTTTGTGTCTCAAATCAAGTATGCCAATGAGATACTCAGGAGATTACGCATGGAGAGAAGAAAACCCATGGAGACTCCTCTAGCAGGTAACTGGAGGAAGGAGGGTGCTACTTCAAGGGAAGTAGTGGACGCTATTGTTTATAGGTAGCTTGTGGCTTCACTCATGTACTTGGTGAACACACGACCAAATATGTGTTATGCAGTTAACCAACTTAGTCAAGAGATGTTTAGGCCTACCGACTTGTATTGGAAGGAAAAAAAGAATGTGTTGAGATATCTCAGGGTCACTTCTTAGTATGGATTATGGTATAGGAGCACAGAGGGAGTGAAGCTTCAAGGCTTCACCAATGTAGATTGGGCAAGGAGTCCATTCGACTGGAAGATCACATCAAGAGGGATCTTCAGTATTGGGTCAGTGGCATTTTCTTCGTACAGCAAGAAATAGAGATCGGTTGCACTCAGTTCGGCAGAGGTAGAGTACATGGTTGGAAGTCAGGAAACATGTGAATCCATATGGCTGAGGAAGATCCTGGTTGGTTTGTTTTCTCAGCATATGGATCCAACTTTGATTTACTGTGATAATCAGAGTTGTATCAAACACTCTGAAAATCCAATTTTTCATGATCAGTCCAAGCATATTTATATCTAATATCATCATCTCAGATATTGTGTAATTAGGCGGATTATGTTGTTAGAGTACATTCCCACAGAGGAGAAATATGCTAACATTTTGACAAAGGCATTGTCAAAATGTAAATTCAAGTTTCACAGAGACATGATCGGGGTAGCTAATAATCCTTTCTTGTTGAGAGGGAATGTTGAGAAATGGCAACAAGAAATTCCAGCTTAATTTGTCCTTGAATTAAATTGAGAATTAAAATCGAATTATATTCTCATAGTAACTTGTAAATAGCTAATTAAGTTGAATTAGCTTGATTAGCTTAGAAATTTCGAGTTGGAAGTCTTTTTGAAGTCATGTATATGTTCTCCCTATATTATAGGGGTCCGGGATGAGTTAATTGTGAGTTGTAATTAGATAACTCAGTTTACTAAGTTAAGTTCAGTTAAATTAGTTCCAAACTATTTGTGGAACTAATAGAGAGTTAACAGTCAGTTGGTGCACTAATTCATTAACTAGTGCTACTCAAGTTAACTCAAGATTCCCTTGTTAGAAACTCATACATATCGATTCTGAGAAAGACCCAGTTGAGACTAGAGTACAGGGACAGTATACTATCAGTTGTATGATTTACTGAGTTGTATATATCATTCATGCAATCAGGAACTAAACCTTGAAGGAATTGCACAGTTTTGGATGCAATGGTTTCCCATTAATATTGGCTAATCAGCCATATGAATTGCGCAAGTAAATAGGTACTTGGAGAGATGGAAATTGGCAAAGTGTTGGCCAAGAGTTTTCTTGTGAGCTGGAGATAGATTATACTGAGTGCTGGGATTTTTCTTGTAATAAAAATCTTTGTATTATCATCTTGGATTTTTGATGTATGCAATAAAGATAGTGGGGTTTTGAGTTGTGGCTTTCCCCGGATATTTATTGTGATATGTGTATTTTATTATCTTCCTCTTATCAATTATTGTTTTCATCAATATATTAGCTTCCACTAAATGAAAGTAGAAGTATATTCTTGTCATGTGCTTTAGTACATTGCATGAGCTTGTGAATCTACATGATTTTCTACACTTTCATCTCAAATTCCCTTGCAAGGTCCTCCTTGCAAGATTTGATCAGTTGCTCATCACTTGTTAATATTAAATAATCGACATATAAAATAATGATAAGAAATTTACCTTCTACCAAAATATGATAGAGTTCCGCATCTGCTTCATTTTTTGTGAAGCCCAATCTAGTAAGATAATTGTTGATCTTGAAGTACCAAGCTCGGGGTGCTTTTTTGAGACTATACAATGCTTGCCTAAGTCTGCACACATGAGACTCTCATTCAAATGTCTCAAAACCTTATGGTTGCTTGATGTACACCTCCTCCTCAATAACACTATTGAGGAATTACGTTTTTACATCCATCTAGTGGATCTTCCACCCCATATGTGCAACCAGTGCAAGAATTGATCTAATGGATGAATACCTTGCTATAGGAGAAAAGGTTTCCTCAAAGTCAATTCCCTCTACTTGAGATAATCCTTTGGCCACAAATCTAGCATGATACTTCTCTATGCTTCTGTCTATTTCATGCTTAACCTCGAATATCCATCTTGAACCCAAAATCTATTTATCTATCGATCTTGGGACCACTTCCCAAAAACTTTTCTTTAGAATGGATTCATATTCTTCCACCACTGCATCAACCCAAACAAGTTTCTCAACTGCTTCCTTGAAATAGGATGGATCAGTATCTACAAGCTCAGTCATTATATCCATGTAGCTAGTGTACCTCTCAAGTGACCTTCTTTGCTTGTGAAAATTTGAAGGAACTCCCACATTCTCCCTTACATCTTGCACTAATATATCAACTTCCCTAGTTCTTATTTTGCCTTCTCTGGATGGTTATGCTTGAGCGAACGTCTCCACTCTTTTCTCCTCTATTTGTGGTTTCTCCACAACTTCTTTAGGCTCCTCCTTTGGAGGTCAAATCTCCTCTTCTAGTGGGATTTGATGCTCCCTCTCAAGAGAGAACCGCATTGCTATCTCCTCATCAAAATTTACGTCCCTTTGCAAAGCTGCCATTCTAAGGGAAGGTAAGTACACACAATTATTGTGTGAAGTTTTGGTGTAATGTAGAAAAAAATCCCAACTCCATTGTCGGCTCAAGCTTCTTCCTCGACTCTTTGGAGACATGAAAGCAAGCATAATCTCCACAAATCCTAAAGTGATACACATTTGACTTTCTCCCCAATAATGCCTCCTCTTATGTAATCATACCAAGAATCTGATAAGGACTCTTATTCTACAATTAGATTGTTGTTTTACATGCCTCTGCCCATAAATGTAATGGAAGGCTTGGTCATGTAGAATATCTCCTGCAACTCCTACAATGCTCTGGTTCTTTCTCTCAACTACCCCATTATGTTGTGGGTTGTGGGGTGTTATCATCTCTTTTGAATTTCTTCTTTTTCACATAAATTGTTGAAATCATTTGAAACATACTCACTCCCATTGTCGCCCCTGAGAGTCTTCACCTTCTTATTGGTCTCTTTCTCAACTAGTGCCTTGAATTCTACAAACCTTGAGAATGTCTCATCCTTCTTCCACATGAAGAAGATCTAGCACTTCCTTGAGAAATCATCAATAAAAATAACAAAGTATTTATGTCCGGCAGTGGAGGTTGAAAAGAAAGGTCCACAAAAATCATAGTGGTGTCTTTCCAAGACTGCATGTGCTTTGTTGTCTCAATCATTCAATGTGGATTTTACATACTTCCCCAAGATACAACCTTTGTCGACAGCCTACTTCTCAAATGCTCCTTTAGGAATGCCATTGGTTATTTGTTGCATAATCTTTAAGGCACCATAATGCAAATGGCCCAATCTCTTGTGTCAAAGTTCACTGACATCACAGATCTGCCTTTTCTCTACCCCACTACTTAATGCAACACAATATTCCACATCAATTTTATACAAGTTCTTCACACGAACCCCGATTTGCTTCACCTACACAATAGCTATGTGCCTCAGGAAAGCATTACCATTGTTGAAGATTACATCATAGCCACAGTCTTCCAAAACTGCTACAAAGATGAGATTCTTCTTTAGGCCTGGAACAAACATGACATCTTTGAGGTGAAGAGGGTATCTTGGCTCCCTCTTAAAGGTTATTGTACCAATCTCAGTAGCATTATACCTTCCATCATCCCCAAGCTCAATATACATCTGGAGATCTTTCTTCTCTAGGTCACTGAAAAACTTTTTACACCCTGTCATGTGGAACGAGGAACTTGAGTCTAAGGACCACACACTTCTCATCACCTTGTTGGCCATGCATGCAATAAGGGTGAAGTCTAGCTCGAATTGTGAAGCCAATGTTTCACCTACTACTCTTCTTAAGTTATTCTTGTTAGACTTTTTGTGTTGACACTTTGTAGCATAGTGCTCAAAATCATGACAACTGAAGCATTTTATTTTGGACAATTATTTCTTCCTTCCCCCTTGGCAAGATTTTGGTTTGGTTTGAGACTTCTTCCCTTTTCCATTATTTCCCTTTCCAACCTATGTAAAGTTTTCTTCATCCTCTCCCTTGGATGAACTTCCATCTCTAGTATTCCGCATGATCTCTTCTTGTACCAAATCAGAACATAAGCATTGCCAATTTGGTAATTTATTTGTCTCATTCACTAAGTCATGGTAGCTATGCCATCTTTTGGGAAGTCCTAGAAGATCTAGGCTCACTGGATCATCTTCTACAACATTCACACCAATGCCTCCAAGCTCATCCCAAACTTATATAAATCTGGTGAGATATTGTGGAATAGTATCGTTCTTCTGCATCTTGATATTTTGAAGTTTGTCTTTAAGGGATAGTTTTCTATGATCATTGCTATTCTTGAATAGATCTATTAGTGTCTTCCACATTATGAAACGAGTTTTTTTCCCATGGAGATTTGAGACAACTTGGTCTCGCACTCTCTCCAATATTATTCTCCTCGCCTTGGTTACATCTTTCTTCCATTGGGCTAGGTTCTAGGCATCAGTTGATCATGGTTTTGGAATGTTTGTCTTGAAATATTTGAGTAATACGTTATCATCAAGCACCGCCTCCATGTGATCCTTCCACGCAATGAAATTTGAGCTGCCTTCCAAGGCATACTCTAATCTTAGCTCGTTGAAGGTCATTCTCCCAACTCTGAAGAGATCCTGCTACACTAAAGCTGCAAATTCGAACCTCCTGAGGAACAAATTCAAATTCTTGTTCTAATGTAAATCATGCTCTGCTACCATGAAGAATTTTGGTGATAGAATTGCAACTACTCAGGAAATTTAATCTAAATCAAGAGACACAATTCTACTCTACTACTTTGCGGAAATTAATTTACAATTTATAACAACAATTGCAAACTTGCATCAATCACATACACAAGTACATAGATTTATCTAGGGGAAACCAACTAGTAAAAACCCCTTAATCTTGCTTGCATTAATCAGATGAATAGAAAATGTATTAAAATTGCTAACTTGCTCTTAGCTCAACCTGCAAGTGAATAACCTATCTCTCTGCTCTATGAGAATTTGTGACCCAAAATTAGTCGATTTATGCCTCTACTTGAGCCCTTATTTCCTTGCATAAATCCTGAGGAATTAAGCCCCTATTTTTTAGGAATATTCCTCTAATTGATTGCGCAATTCCCAAGGTTTATCCTCTAACTGCATGCAACACCTATACACTCAAGACTAGTTTACAAATGTTGTTACATTGTCTTGGAATCTCCACCACTTATGGGGAACTCAAATTCTCTCTATACACTAGCTATTTTAGGTTGGTTGATCAATTTACTAGATGATCACTGAGTTAGATTGTTATCCCATTGCACAACTAACCTCCAACTAGTTCTATAAACTATTAGAACTAGTTTAACTTAATACAACTGGAAATAACTGACCTTGATTGCTATAAATTAGCAATCACACATGCATAACTGAACTCCAAACCATCTAACTCAAATTTACTAAGCTAACTAAGTGACAAGAGCCATGTCACCTCAGTTAACTGCCTCCAAGATGTTTTTTGATGTGGAAATTTTAATTTCTCAATTTGACCAAGGCAAAGTCAAATTGAGACTTTCTTGCTACACTTCTCAACAGATTAAGTGGACTAGTTGGGAGGCTACCACATGGCACAAACATAGGGCGCCATGTGGAACCTTGGGAACAACCCAGAATGTTTAGTTGTTTAAAAATTTGTTGCACAATTGGAGGCTACAGGGATTGAACCCCCAACCTTAGCAGTGACAATTGAGCAACCTAATTGTTGGGTCGTGTATACCCATAGGAATAACGAACATAAAATTCTATATTTAAGTTGTTATTATAATGGTATATCCAAAAGGGGGAGGAAGGTTGCGTGATTTACCCTGCAACCTCCCAAAGAACCAATGGAATCTGTCGCCAACAACAAGCATGTGGGTCACATATGATATATTATATAGTTATATATGTAATAACCAATGCGTTGATTTATAAGTTATAATAAAATACCATTTATAATATATGGTTATAATAGAGGGACCACAACCTACATGGGTTTGACCCCGGGGTTGCGGACCCCCAACAATATAAATATAAAAGAATTACCAATACATCACATAGGTTATGTGGTTGTAAAGAAATGTTGAGCTTATCAATTTTTTTATGAGCATAATCAATGTATGTGATAATAATATGCCTATTTTATGCCCTTTTAGAGATCAGAATAAAGGATATTAGAATAAAGAGGTTCTTTGAGGTTTTGTACAACTGCAAAATAGCCAGCCAACTATTTGGATTTAGGAATTTGATGTAACAAAGCATTTTAATTCTTAGCATCATTATTAATAGAGAGGCCACTCCCTTGGAGGAGGGACTCGAAGACGTAATCCACATTGGGTGAACTTCGTTATCAATTGGTCTTCTTATTTCTTTTCTCTTCTCAAAATTCTACATTTCATTTTAATTTGAAGCTTCCTTTAAGTCTTTCATGCTTGATTTAATCCTTTAGTTGGTTTAGTTTAGTCATATGCAGTTGAACATTTTTACGAACCAAATCAATTTAAAAGATCCATATCAAGTGGTATCAAAGCAATTTTGATGGCGGTTTGTGAGTGTTCATGATAACCAAGATAAAATTCGATCAAAGTGAAGGAACACTTGTTGAGAACAATCTAGAAATTGAATCAAGAATTTTCACTTAAAGAAGATAAATGTCGTCAAAAGAGGGAGAGGATAATCCTTTTGGATTCAAGATAGAGTTTCGTGAAACTTTCATGGAAATGAAGGCCATGGTAGATGAAATGTATTAGGAATGGAAAAATTTTGTATCAGGAAGCTCATCGAAGAAATTCATAGATGAAGGAAATTAAGGTGATTTAGGAAGGTCTCCTCCTTCTTCTCCTCCTTCATGTCCTCTTCATTCCCCTCCTCCATCTCTTTGTGGGAAAGTCACATTTAAGAAGTTGTTGTTGAAGTTGGATGGTAAGTTTGATTTGTGAGTCTATGATGGTGAGCTTAATATTGAAAAGCTTGGATATTGGATTTACTAGATAAAAGTCTATTACCATGCACAACAGATCATAAATGATGAGGTAAAATTTCAAATAACCTCTCTTCAATTAAAAGGGATTGTGTTAATATGGTGGGAGTCTAGACTTCGAGAAGGTAAAAATATTTCCTCATGTGTTGAATTTACTTCAATGTAGAAAAAGCAATTATATCCTTTGGCACATGAACAAAAGAAAATAATAAAATGGAAAACTATGTGTCAGCGTAAAGGCCAAAGCATGCAAAACTTTATAGAGGAGTTTAGGAAAAAGGCACTGGCATTAAATATTCCACTTAATACGCAAGTGATGCTTTTGAAATATATTGGTAGTTTGCATGGCTATATACATAATACGATTTTTTTTATTGAAGCCATCTAACCTGGATGAGTTTCATGTGCAAGCAACCCACATTGACGTAGGTAAATTTGGTGGTGGAGTCTCCGTGGAAGCCAACATTGGAAGGAATATAAAGGAAAACGAAAGGAGAATCCAACAAGAACAACTTCAGTGAAAAAAGGCTATGAAAAACTTTATTGATCCCGATGCAAAAAAGAGGGACACGTTAATGATAATTATTGGAAGTTACATCAAGAGCTGAGGCCTAAGTGGTTCCAAGATGGGAATGGCAAGCAGAAGGTAGCAGCAACATTTCAACATGATCTAGGATCAGACTCTAGTGATGAGACACAAATCATAGTTATAGGTTTGAAATGTATATCATCTTTACATGTTGTTTATGGTTCTTTTATTTTGTCATCTACTTCTGCAAGAAAGAGAAAAGAACTCTTTCATATAATGGTGGTAACAAATCATGTAAAAGTAGATACTTTGTTTGACATTGGATCTAAATCCAACTTGATACCCAAGGTAGTTGTTCAAAATATTAATCTGAAAACAAAACCACATTCTAACCCTTATCTACTTGGATGGTTATGCGACAACACTAAGTTGCAGGTGGCAGAGAAGTGTAAGATTGGGTTTACTATTACATCTAAATTTTTGGATGAAGTTGAAGTAGATGTGGTTCCATTGGATGTTTGTGGAATTGTGCTTAGAAGTCCTTGCTTGTTTGACAGGAAGGTTATCTACTACAAGAAGGAAAATAGGTATCACCTTTTTAAGGATAGAATTGGATATATCATTTGAGCTCATTGTATGAAGGATGGTTCCTTGATAGTAACTACATGGGAACTGAAGAGGCTCATGAACACAAGCAAGACCTTTTCACTCATGTATGCAAAGTTGGATAAAGAAGGTATTATGGAGTATGTGAATGAAGTGGTGGCATGTAAGTCTAACTATCATGTGTTGTAGGAAACATCAGCACAGAGACATGAGATTTTGTCATGGGAACCTGTAAAGAGGATGAAAAGACTTGTTAGTACATTTTCCTAACATTCTTGTATTTGTTTATGTTACTAATGTTTAGTGCATGGGTAGTGGTTAAAGTGATAAATACAAAATGATGTGGGAAAGTTCAAATGGCTAACAATATGCTTTCAATCATCATAGCTTTCATACAGTTGATTGTGATGAATAGGGTACTCAAGACAAGGTAGACAATTACCATACAAGTCGAGAGGTAGATCTCGCACTTAGTAACTAATTAATAACCTTTTGGAGGTCCAAAAGCCTCTTTGTGGGGAGGATTGATATGAGGGGATCCTTAAAAGGGATAAATATTCAAAGTTCCCAAAATTTAATGCAAACAATTCCATGTCGAAGAGCTCGATGAGACATTTCTAACGCAACCTGAATCACATCAAACAGAGTCTTTATGCAAAAGTTATGGCAGTTTGAAGATTTTGACATCAAGCAAAAAGTCAAACTTACCAAGACACGTGGTAGCATCTAGACATGACACATGGTAGTATGAATAGGGACATGGCAGCATTTGGGATTGACATGTGGCATAGTGTGGAGTTGACAAATGGCATTGAGTTGGCATCTCAAAAGATTAACATGTGGCATCTAGTTGGCAGATTAAGTGGACCAATGGGAGGTTATCACATGGCCCAATCAGAGGGTGCCATATGGAACCTTGAGAACAACCCAAAATGTTCAACAGTTTAGATTATTTTTGCATGATTGGATGCCATGGGGATTGAACCCCTCACCTTAGTAGTGATAGTCCAATGGCCCAACTTTTAGGCCACACATATCCATTAGAATAACAAAAAAAATACTTTATATTTAAGTTGTTATAATCATATATCTAAAAGGGAGACGAAGGTTGTGGACTTGACCCCACAACCTCCTCGACAATGAATGGAATCTGCTGCCAAGGATAAGCAGGTGGGCCATATATGGTTATAAGTTATAACAATACGGCATATATATTATGGTTAAAATATATGCACTGACTATTATAACAAAACACGATTTATAATACATAGTTATAACGAAGGGGTTGCAACCTCCACGGGTTCAACCTCGGGGCTATGGACCCCAAACAATATAAATATAAAATAACTACCAATACACCATAGAGGTTGTGTGGTTGTAAATAAATTTCGAGCTTCTCAGTTTTGTTGTGAGCATAGTCACTATCTGTGATAATAATATGCTTATTTTAAGCCATTTCGGAGATAATAATAAAAAAAAAAAAGGAGAGGATTTTGTGAGAAGTTCTTTAAGGCTTTGTACAATTACAAATTAGCCAACCAACTATTTGGATTGAGGACTTTGATGTAACAATGTATTATAATGCTTAGCACCTTAATTAATAAAGAGGACACTTCCTTGGAGCCAGAACCTAGAGACATAGTCCACATTGGATGAACTTCATTATCAATTGGTCGTCTTGTTTCTTTTATCTTCTTGATCTTCTACATGTCATTTTAATTTGTAGCTCCATTTAAGTCTTTCATGCTTGATTTAATTGTTAATTTTTTTTAGTTTAGTTATACACACTAAAACATTTTTACGAACTGCGTCACTTTAAAAAATCCAGATCAAGTGGTATTAGAGCAAGTTTGATTGTGGTTTGTGAATGTGCATGATAATCAAGAGAAAATTCAAGCAAGGTGAAGGAACACATGTTGAAGGCAATCTGGAAATTGCATCAAGAAGCTTCACTCGAAGAAGAGAAATGTCATCACACAAGGGAGAGGAGAATCCTTTTGGATTCGAGACAGATTTTCATAAAGCTTTCATGGCAATGAAAGTCATGGTAGATGAAATGTATCAGGAATGGAAAATTATTGGAGAGGGAAGCTTATCAAAGAATGTCAAATATGAAGGAAATTAAGGCAATTCAAAAAGGTCTCATATGCCTTCCCCTTCTCCTCATCCTTCCCCTTCTTCTCCTCCTTCATTTCCTCTTCATTCTCCTCCTCCATCTCCTCATGGGAAAGTCTCTTTACCATTGTTGAAGTTGGTCATTAAGATTGATTTTCCATGATAAGAGGGTGAGCTTAATGCTGAAAAGATTGACAATTGGATTCACCAAACGTAGGTCTATTACTATGTACAATAGATCATCAATGATGAGGTAAAAATTTAGTTATCCTTTCCTCAATGGGAAGGTACTGCATTAATATGGTGGGAGACTAGAGTTCGCGAAGGTAAAAAACTTTCATCATGGGTTCAATTTACTTCGGTGTAGAAACAACAATTCTATCCTTTGGCACATGACTAGAATACAATAATAGAATGGAAAACTATGCGACAGTGTAAAGACCAAAGCATAGAAAACTTTACAAAGGAGTTTAGGGAAAAAAAATTAGCATTAAATATTCCACTTAATATGTAAGAGACTCTTTTGAAATATATTGGTAGTCTGCATGGGTATATACGCAATACTATTAATTTGTTGAAGCCATCTAACATGAATGAGGCTTTGTTGTCGCTGCTATAGAACCCTCCAAAATTTTGGCTTATGCTCAATTTCAGAGCCTTCCTTGGTCTTGTACATTGTTGTCGCAAACTTTGAAACTCATTCCATGTGTTTTCTTGCGGATTTTTTGTCCCCTTTGCAAGATAGGAAAAATGTTGTATTTTCACATGTCAGTTGTCGCATCATGTATATAAGCATGTTCTATTGCTTTCAAGAGGTCACCTTTGTGTAAATGATTTGTTCTAATCATGTAAACATTCATCGCACTCATTTCCAAAGTTGTAAGAAATGTCACACAAGTGTCATCATGGTCTTTGCAAAGTGTATCTTAAGTGTCACACTTGTCATAAAGTTGTTGCACGAACGAAAATGCATTGTCATTTGTCCTGGATGATCTATGTTGTTGTGTCATCAAGTATTCTAAGTGTGTGATCATAGTCGAAATCTTATCATTGTTCACATCAACCTTACTAATTTGACATTTAGTTATTTTCTAAAAATCTCCCTGACCAAGCAACCTAGCATCACCTAATCTTCCTGATATACGCATTGTGTAGTCTCAATCCCCTTTTATGACCTTGCCTCTTGGTACTATGCAGTGTGTAGTTCCTGCCTCCCACGAATGCTGCACTACGTAGTTTTTATGCTCAAGCCCTAACCTTGACTCCCAGAATTGTGTAATTCCTTCTCCCATCCTAGCCTTAATTGTGCACTACACAATATCTAGCCTCAAGCTCATCCTTGAGATCCTGAACAATGCAACTGCACAATGAACCAACCTCTCTTGTCTCCCAAAACTGCAGAATGTGCTCACCTAGTGTTCATCCCCTCATCATGTCACACTAACCCTCGGAATTGCATAGTTTTTCCCCTCAGCCAACCTGAATTGTGCAGTATCAATGCTCAAGGCTCCCCTTGACTGCCTGAACTATGCAGTCACTAAACCATTTTCCTAGCCTTCCATCCAACTTCAGCTCAGTTAATAGATCAATATGCATAATATTAGACTAGGGGGTTTTAGACTGATCTCGTCTTGTCATGAGTGAATCGCATAAATAGGTACCTTATTATGCCATGGCGAGATAATGAAGAAGTAGATGAAGGAATGGAACATGCTGAAAGACCATCTTGTAGTTGAGTATGAAAGTTGATCAATCAAGAGAAAGCAAAGGGACACCAGTTTGTGATCACCATTCAAGACTTGAGATCATTGAAGATCCCTTATCATGAATCCATGCGGAAGTGAAAAGAAGAAGACTTGCAACACACAATAGCAGCAGTAGCTTGACATTGCCACATCAAAGTAGTCTATGTCAGCAGTGTCATGTCATGTCATGTCATGAGCTGTCACATGCTAAGCCATTATAGTTAATGATGTAAATTATGTTTCGAAAATGCATTGTAAAGTGGAAGTCCAAAGGATATGTCTGCAGTATGAAGAGTCATGTAAAGTTGAAAAGTCATAGGAAGTCAAATGGTCATGAAGGTAGATGAAGAGTCACAAGGAAGGTGAAGCATCACTTCCTCATTATTATATACACCCTCATTGTATGAGAAAGGGACTTTTCACCTCGGATCCCCCCGCAACATATTAGAGAGATAAGCTAGTTCTTTTGAAGAGCAAGGAGTGGCTCCAACGCTCCAATATTGGAGTTAGTGGTGTTCATTGTATACATGTGTCTTAGAACTTTTACTTAATATAAGAAGCCCTACAGGCCAGGATGTTCTTCATGCATGGATTATGGACATTTGTAAGACTATTTTTTGAATGCTTGTAATTCATTTTGCTTTCATCTGTGCTAAAGTAGTTGAAATACTTCAGTTACTTTGGTACTTATCATATTGAGAATGTGATGTAATTGTTATTATCATTGTCACATCCCCATGGACTATTCTGCTTGATGTTGTATGGATCTCTCTTGTTCATGTGTGTCTTTACTAGGGTGGTACTACTACCTCTCTCTTAGAGGCTCACTTTTCTTCCCCTCCGCAGTGAAAGAACTTTTACGCACATGTGATTGAACTCTCACTAGGCACACCCCCATTTCTTTTCAAAAGTGAATCCGCACCCCTCTCTCTTGCTGAAATTTAGAGCCAAGGCATATCTTTAAGATAACTAACAATAATGCCATATTTCAGATGGGGCTCCTATCCTAAACAGTGTGAGGTCTAATTGGGACCACATATCAGGGAGAACCCTTGAATGTTGGTGAGTCTAGAATCATCAAAATTTTAGGTGTTAGAAGGAGGGCATCCAGATTTTTATGGTTGATAACCTCACCAACCCCAATCTTACTTCCCCTGGTCAAGGCAGTAACATTCCTAGAAACAACCCTGCGCACATTCTTGAAGTTTGTAATTCTTCTTAGCCTAGAACTGTGCAAGCTTGCAAAGTCTCTTATGATCAGATCTAGGCCATTTATCCCATCACCTGAAAGTTTAAGAGAGTAATTGGATTGATATCGGGAGTAGAAACTCTTCACAATTTTCCAAAGAAGAACCAAACCACCCCCACTGGGATAGTGGTCTCAACAATTGAAGAGTTGGTTCTCGCCAACCTTGAAGAGTTAACAGATTCTAAAGAAAACATAGAAAAACCAGAACAACCTCCAACCTTCAATGGTGGTCATAGTGATGACGTAGTTCTCGTAGATGCTACTTTCCACGGGTTAGGTGGTGAAGAAGAAGAAGAAGAAGAAAAAGAAAACTAATCATATTCTAACGAAGAAGGGGAAAAAATGACAAAGACATGCTAGAACAAGATCTGGACTGGATGACTCAAGGCCCACTTTCATTGCCATGTGTGTTACACAATATGCCAAGGCACCCGGAGAAGCTATTAATAAAGTACCCTAACAAAGCAATTAAACCGGAGGACCATATAGACAATTTCCACCTACATCTGCAGACATTTGAGGTACATTGTGATGATGTTGCATGTAGATTGTTTCCTTGTACCTTAGATGGTAGAGAATTTATATGGTATCATAGCTTTTCTCTGAACTCAATCCAAAATTAGAGGGGTTTTAAGAAAAAAATTCTTGAAAAAATTGTTGATGATAAAACCCATGCCATGCTTTTGAAAGAGCTGGGAAATCTCAAGATGGATAAGAAAGAAAAGGTGAATTTTTTCAATCATAGGTTTAACCGTATCTTGAACAGATTTCCACCAAACACAAAACCTCATGACTCCATCACAATTGACTATTTCACATCTACCTTACCATCAAGCATTGCATAGTTCGTGAAAAGAACTACGAAAACTACTTTGGCTGAAAATTTTGAAGAGGAAATCGTAGTTGAGAAGGACCTATATATGATTGGATTCATTGCAGATAATGAAGTAACAAAGGAATCCAAAGACACAAGGAAAAGGTCTCAGGCCTCCATAAGAAAGGCCAAAGAAAAAGAAGCAATTTATCATGAAATATTGGCCCACACTATCAAGTCTCTATCCCATAGGTTGGCAGAATTGAAACAAAGGTCAAGTGAGACCATCGTGAGCAATAAGCCTCCCAAGTTCAACTTTCTAAGAAGGACTTCCAACTCTGGCAGCAGCAATAATCAACCAGCCAAGTTTGCGCAAAGCTCGAACGTTGTGTAGAATATTGAAAGTATGGGCATGGATCAGTATTGTTTATTTCATCAGGAATACCATTTAGAGAAAACATGCCCATAGTGGAACCACAACATGAACGCTCTGGATGTGCACTTTATTTACATAGTGTTTACTGATGAGCAGACTGAACTTGCAGAAGAAAAGGAAAAAAGTGTTGCAGTTGAAGAGACCCCAAGTGTGGGGCATGTGGTGAACACATTTAGTTGCATACTCGTAGTTGGAAAGTGAAATGTCGAAAAGAAACCACTGAGTAATGACTCAACCAAGAAGAAAACTACTCGATATAACTTAAGAAACCAAGGGCCAACTCCCACACAAGATTTGATGAAGCAAAATTTGAAGGACATTTGTTGAAGAAGATCAATATGCCCGTCAAATCAATGCAGAACACTCAAAACAAGTTTGGGAATGAAGCTGCAGAGAAAAGTACTTTTGCAAGAAGCAAAAGTAAGCCCATCACTCTGGAAGTATTTGATCCAGGTGGATATTGGTGGCCACACGCTAATTCCATGTGGATCCCCTCTAGTGCTTCTTTCATTTCTTTCAGTTTCCTTGATTATAGCACAGTTTACTATTTTTAGCAGTTTTTCGGGTCCTAAACTTCCGGAGCTGTTTTGAGGCCCTAAACGACGTTTTTTAGGAAATCTACCGTCAGCAATTTTTTGGTCTAAAAATCGTCTTTTCCGTCATAGTCCCTAGAGAGATCTTTCTAACGGGCTATCATGCGCATCAAACGGAGATAAGACGACCAATTCGCGACCCTGGGAAGTTGATGTACCAACTTACCCAAAAAACGGGGCCCACAATTTGGCGTTTCATCTTCCAGGGTTAGGTTTTGGAATGTGAAGGGTTTTTCCATTGTTTCTCTACAATAAATAGGCCTTCGAGCCTCATTGTAAGACAGTTCAGAGGCATGTAGCCCCACATCTCTTCTCAGAGATAAGCTACCATCGCCCTAGCTGGTTTATTTCTATTTCCGGTTGTAAGCATATTTCAGTATTTTCCATTAATGAAATGAAGTATTATTTCCGCTGCCTCTTTGTGTATATGGTTATCTCTGTATTTTATTGCGTTC
>APFE031616120.1:0-10290 GCA_000404065.3 Pinus taeda
AATCTGTGTCGCACCTTTCTGCTGATTCGGATTCATAGCCAGAGGATAGATTCATGTTTCCAATGCGTGTATATATAGAAGATAACTATGACTAGCTGCACAAGGCTTGATTTAAACAGAATCCCAGAGAAATAAAAAAGGATTATGTCCACATTTAAAACTACTGTTTTTTATATCAGCAACATGATATATTAACCACCAGTGGCTTGAAATCTTATGTTCAACGATACCGCCCCCCAATTTCTGCGCGTGCCGCTGATAAGGAATTCGGCAAACAACGTAGGTCTTGTTGATCAGAAAAATCTAAATGATAATAGTATCTTCAATTCATTAGTAAAGCTGATACAGACATCGAAACGGTATTAGTGACGAGGTGGTTTAAAAAAACCCACTTATCAAATAAATTTGGCCTTTACCAAAGAAAATCTATACACAACATTCTTTGGTAGTAGTAATAATAATCTGCCATTGTGACTGCAATAGTAGTTAGTTTTATGCCCTAGGGCCTGCAATAATAGCACGCCAAAGAATATCTATCCTTTACCAAATAAAATCTGTATACAACATTCCTGGGTAGTAATAATAATAGTCTGCCATATTTCTTGCAATAATAGTGAGTTTTCTGCCATAGTGCTTGAAATAATAGTGTGTATTGTTAACATAGTTCCAACTGATTCTAACCCTATCTTAAAAAATTTAACAAAACTTTCCAAAGTACAGAAAATAAACATAATAAGCAATGAAAAATCTGGAGTCATATGGTAGTATTCTACATTGTTTGCAGAGGCATGTTACAGAAGAATGGCATCAAAAGAAACTCATAGCTTTTGCCATAGCTTCTGCCATTTTTCACGTTAGAGGAGAATGAAGAAACTCATAGCTTCTGCCATTGTTCCTGCAATGATACTTAGTTGATGATAAGCTATATTGTTAGTTCTGCGATCAGAAGAAGCTCATTAGATTATGCCATTGATTCTGCAATAATTGATTATACTATTGATTCTGCAATAATAGTTAATTGATGATGAATAAAATAGTTCTAATGGATTCATTGATGATGAATAAAATAGTTCTAATGGATTTTAAAAAAAATTCCAACTTAGAAAAAATAAACATAAGCATTTGCTAACCATGACTTCTGTAGTAGAATTTCTGCATTGTTTGCAAGAGACTATCACAGAATATTTATACAGTGTACGTTGGAACTAAGAATCTTTACGCGAGAATGACCTCGCTACAATTAAGTTGATATCAAAACACATTCATACTCGCTAAAGTTGATATTAGAACAAATTCATATAGCATACCGAATAATAGAAAACAAGTTCAAATAAAAACTAAGTCTCTGCAATATCTTTTTCACTCCAAGATAAATCATTTAAAAATAGAACGAACATCTATTTTTCCAACTTATTATGAGTAAATATTTAAAAACTAAGGTGCATTCCCTCACACTTCTATTCAAGAATAAATTTGATAAAGAAAAAATATTTTCAAAAATGACGTGCATTCCTCACACCTCTATTTAGCAAATATCATTTTGAAAATAAAATAAATCACAAGATAGAATAGACTTATCATGCTCTTCGTGGCAATTTTTTTTAGGGAAAACATGAAAAATCACCCTGGTAGGATGAGAAACATAACAATAATTGCGTTCACATTCTCTACAATGCTAGACAATTTCCCTTCTTTTCATCCTCCATGGCTGAGGTTAAACTGTCGAGCTCTTGTGAGCCGACTTGATTGCATGGAGAATCATCCTCTTCACCTCTAACTTGTCTGGTTTCACCCTCTGATTCTTGAGCAGTAAGCGGAACTCTTCAGTCAACTGAATACATTGCTCCAAATTTTCAGGCGATACAAATCCATGGCAACTTTAATAGATGACTTTAGGTTCTGAACTTGATGAGGACACCGATCTAGAATAAAGATTGCCTTGTAAAGATTTGTTTGAATGTCCATGCCTCTACCCGATATTCTTCTTTCAGTTTCCCCTTATGATACTCATTAGGGAAATAATCTTATCATGAATTGGATTAGTAACTTGTGTAAGATTCTTATTTTCAAGGTGCGTGAATTCCCCCTTGTGTTCCACCAAATAATCTTGTAACTTGGGTATATCCTCTCTCCGAAAAACATCCCAAAGAGCACCTCCAAATTCACAGTCTTTGTTTTCAATCTTGCAGCCCATCACTTATTCTGTATTTTTCTCTCAATTTATCTATTTCTTTTGTTTCGAATCTGTGAATTTGACTTCGGTTGTATGCGTTATAATATTCACAGCATCACATCCAAGTGTAGCTTAATGATTGAATCCCCTCTTCTATAATGCTAATATGCTCTTCCTTGGTGCCATAGGCTATGTAATTTTTGGGACCCAATTAGTGTTCAAGGAGTGCTTTGGAAGCTTTGTGGCAAGATTTAGAATCCCAAATTTAGGATGGGTGTACTCCTTGAAAAGCAAAGAATTGTTGGTAGACGCCCTTCACCAAGCTCATGGTAGCAAGAAAGACAAAGATCATACTCACAATCATCACAGCTTCTATAGAAACTTACAATAGATGTGTGGCAGTTGTCACAAAAATGATGATTGTCTACCTTCACATTAGACACTCAATCTCCAGGTCTTATGCCAGTTTTTTCTGAATTTTGGACTCCCCCTCCAGTCCGAGCATTTGGTCACCATGAATCATGGTGACCAAATGCTTGGACTAGAGGGGGAGGCCAAAATTCAAAAAAAATGGGCAGAAGACCTCGAGATGATCGTCATTCCATGGTCACTCGAAGAAGAATGTGGAGCTCTGAATCTGGCGAGTTTCCATGGATGGATATGGTGGAAGGTGGTGTGGAATGTGCATTTTTTGGAGGGTGGCAGGTGTATTTTTGGGAGCTCCTGGGTGTGGCAGATGTATTTTTGGAGGCACTTGTATTTTCTCCTTCCCATAGGCTACCTAAACTTTGAGTAAAATAACTAAGTGTAATAAAAAATCTAAGAGAACTAAACTTTGGGGCACCATAGGCTACTGAAACTTTGGGTAAAATTAACTAAGTGCAATAGAAAATTCAAGAGAATTAAACTTTAAGTAAAAGTAATGCATGCTATTGCAGAATTTGGATAAAATCAACAAACAAAATCACAAAAGAACAAATCTGCAATAAGACCTCAATCTGAATAACCAATTAAAAAAACTTGGAAAAATTAATTAAATAATTTGAATTATCAATTTTATTCTTAAAAATTTGGTTAAAGCACTAAATCGCATTTGATATTTAAAAACTCAAACAAAATTAATTCAATTTCAATGCAATATCAATCGCTGTATACCTGCTACCATGGGCCGGTATAATAAAAAGGGTAACTGTAACCGAACAAAGTTTTAATGAGGTATGTTTTTAAGGGTTTTAATTGGTTACAGATAAAAATATATAAATGTTAAAAACCATGGATTACAGTAGCACATGGAACATAACGCAGTACAAAGTAGGTTATATATAAAAAACCTCAGGTTAAAATAACACACGGTACACAATACAGCGAAAGAAGCCACACGTTAAGCTGAATCCAGAGATATGCCTTGATTGAAGCAATGAATGAAAAAATTAAACTTATTAAAAACGGTATGATAGAATAAAACTATTGACGAGGAATCAGAGCCATCAAGGGTAAAATTCTTGCGGAGAAAATAGAGACTTAATACGGTGGCTCAGGCCCACGGCACAAGGGTATAACAAATTATTGAGAAAGAAAGAGAGCGAGCCTTAAATTCATGACTGATGTGGTCACAAGGCACAAGGGTATAACAAATTATTGAGAAAGAAACAGAGCGAGCCTTAAATCCATGACTGATGTGGACACAATAAGAGAAAACAGAACCTTAAATCCATGCATGGCTGATGCACACGGCCCAATACACAAAATGTTAAAGCCTAACCAATACACAACACAATATACAATATGAGTTATAGCCAAAAGGAAAACAACCCACGGGTTTATTAAACAAAGAACACAATACACAGAAAAAAACCCACGGGTTTATCGAACAAAGAACACAATACACAGAAACCAAGTTATGTCCGAAAAAAGCATGGATAAACTAATAAAGAAGAGGTTATACTGGATAGAACCACAAATTAAAATAAGCTAATACGCAGTAGATTAAACCCAAATACACAACTATGGGGAGTGATTCTTGAATTTGCACGGAATAGGATAAATTGATGAACCTAGAGTCAAATATCTATTGGAAGAATTAATGCAGCTCTATGGAATCCTTAATTTCCACTTTAGGGATCTCAGTTACTGATTTGTAACTTTTACCAACACCTACAGGTTTTGGTGTAACTGCAAACCTCTACATGGTATGAGATCGTGGATAGAGGTTAGATTCCCGAGTTGCTTTTGAGGGGAGGTGTTGGAAGAATAGCCGCACCTCGTGGAATCCATAATTTCCATCCTGAGATCTTAGTTACTGATTTGTTTGTAACCTTTACCAACACCTCTGGGTTTTAATTTTCACCCTAGAATCTTAATTTGTAACGTTTACAGACACCTGTGAATTTTGGTGTAACCCCAAACCTCCACAAGACCGATTAAAAGTATGAAGGAAAAATTAAATGTAATAATAAATAGATTGAATAAAAAATTAAATAAAACAAAGCCTTAAATTCAATAGAAATTTTTGAAAGAAAGAGAGCCTTAAACTAATCAAAGGAAACATACAGATACAAGGCCAAGGGCCATCTCTACATACCTCGAATTGGGATTAGATTTCATTTCTTCAACCAAGTAATTGGAATTAGTGAGATAGGCTTTGAACAGAAGCAACCTCAACCACCTATTTCTTTCTTACCACCCTAGCATGCCATTTTCTTACCAACATCAGCATCAGCATCAGCATTAGCCTCTGCCTCCTCTATCCCACACAACCGTGATTGACTCAAACACGAGGTCAACCTATACCTAGACACGGACAGACCCGAAGTCAAACCACACAGACAGCCAAACACACACCAGCATAGCTAGACGTGATAGGGACAGAGGAGGAGGAAGATGCTCGAAAAATGAAAATACAATATATTATATGTAGGGATTCCCCAGTGCCCTTCAAACGCTACAAGAGTTTTACCGCGTCTAAGATTAGTTTTATAAAGTCCCTACTCTCTCCTCAAGTTGAGAGTTAATGCTTTTTGGTGCAGCTTGCTTTTTTTAGGTGGTTCTTTCTTTCCATTAATGATTTTCGTTTTTTTCCCTTCCCTTCCAAATGCACATCTGGCCAATAAGATTTCAATTCATGGTTTTACCTTTTTTACTTATTCCATTTGGTTAGTCACATTATTATAGTAAATAATTCATGGTTTTACTGTATTTAACTCATTCACATTATTACGGATTGTGGATTCAATTCTCATTTTAATATCTTATTTATTTTTAGGATGTTGGAAACAAGGCGTTCAAAGGCGGTATTACTCGAGCCTTTGCCCGACATACTTATGTTACTTATTTTTAATTTTATATAATAGTTATATGAAATTTATTGGTATTAATAATTTCTTTTTAATTGCAAATCATCTTGACAAATATGTAAAAAAAAATTAAAAAGTTTTTAAAAAGGTAATGTATTTTTACAATGAAGGGGAATTAGTGTATAAACGATAAAAGTGCAATTGAAAATGTATGTGCTTAGGTATTAACAAATCTTTACAATGAAGGTCAAGGTCTTCCATTTTGACAGGAATTAGGCTTCTAAAAATGGAAACGGATTTTTACAGTGAATGGAAAGGTCTTCGTTCTTGATAGGAATTAGTGTAGCCATATAAATGATAAAAATGCAAGTGAAAATGTGGGCACCAAGTAAAAATGTGGGCACCCACGTATTAACAAATCTTTACAATGAAGGGCAAGGTCTTCTAACTTCACACGAATTAGTGTAAACTTATAAACGACAAAAGTGCAAGTGAAAATTTGTGTGCCCACGTATTAACAAATCTTCACAATGAAAGGCAAGATGGGCAAGGTATTCGATCTTTATAGGAATTAGTGTAGCCATATAAATGAAATGGCTAGTAAATAAAAAATATGAAGATCTCAAAACTCATAATTAAATCTAATTGGTTCTCTATTTGAGAGGTGGAATGTAGATATCGAAAATCTACCTTGGATGAACATTACTTTTGAAGTTGATAGCTCAAAGATTTTCAATAATGCCAAGGCTAAAATTCAAGACAAGGAATTCCTCCAAATCATCAAAGGTTGATGTTTGCTAGGCACGAGCATGAAGATGAAAGAAATGTACTAGTTGATTATAATATTCAAAATAACTGATGTGTTTGTGTCCATACATCTCCCAAGTAATATATAGGTCTTTCTCATGATGTTGACTAGCTCTGGTGTGAATACTAAAATTCAAGATAAGGAAGGAATTCCTCTAGATTAGCAAAGGTCGATCTTTGTTGGGATAAGAAACCTTGAGATACGAGTTTTACAGGTTTATCCTGAAGGAATTGACTCACCCCTCAGTTCTTTTTCCATGTAGTAGTATGCAATTTTTTTTCAATCACTTGAACTTCAGAGTTAGAAATAATTGACAATGATAAGGAACACATTTTAGTTAAGGATGGAATTGCTCCATAACTATACAAGTTGATCTTTCTTGGTAAGTAAGGGAAACTCCTATAAGTAAGGGAAATATTATTGGCCTTAACAATGGTGTCAAAACCACATTTAATGAGGTTAGCACGATTTTCACAAATAGTAGAAGCAAAGATGTTCCAGAGAAGAATAATCATCATTTGATCTTTTTTGATAAGTATGGGCAACTACTATAAGGGCGGGCAAGATTATTGGCCTTAACAATGGTGTAAAAACTACATTTAATGAGGTTGGAACCATTGTCAAAAATAGTCGAATGAAATATGATCTAGAGAAGGATACTCATCTTAATAATTCATGTGATATAAAAGTTGGTTCCTATTCTTTCCATTTTTATTTTATACTTATTTTAAAAGGCCAATAGGTATAACTTCCACTATTCAATTTGGTTTATTTACCCTTTTCCTTGTTCACTTAAAATATTTCCTCACGTGACTGAGTTATTGTGCCTTTCTTGTATCTCCAATATATACTCATCATATGAAGTTGTCTAGTTGTGGTAATTATTTGGAGGCTTTTTCTCCTTATGTGTCTTCCATAAAAATTTTCTATCTATTATTGGAATAGTATTGTTGTCTATTTTACTTATACAAGAGACAAACTTCCTAAATTGTTTTATAAATGTAATTGAATATTGTTTATGAACCCTAATGTAGCTTTTGTGGAGGCACTTGAGTGGTCCAATTTTTTTTTAACCAATTTTTTTCAACTGGAAGTCTATATATTTTCTGTGAATTATTATTTAGTATATACATTTCTCAACTATGACTACTCTTCAATTTTTTTAGTTAGCCCAATGATAAACATTTTATTTTTCTTTCTCTCCTAACAAGATGTGCACACTGAAGAAGACTTGAACATATTTTTAATAGCCAAGATTTTAGTTCTTTCTCTCTTTTGCATGGCTACTATTCTCAATGTTCCAATTTCATATGCCTTCTTGAAACTTGTGATTTTTTCTCCTGCAAAAATTTTGTTTTGATCTCAGGTATGTGCTTAATAGTTTTCAAAGAGTATGTATTTCAACGTCAACATTACAAGTCCTTAAACTAAAATCATATTGATTTAGCTTGATTGCATTTTCCTATTTAACATTCATGAAAACTACTATGATACATCTCTAGGAGTTGATGTTATTGGGAGATTGTTTGTTTCAGTATATATTGTGGATATGATATGATTTTCGTAATGGCAAGTCTTATGTATGCACGAAAATGTTGGATGGTGTTGAAAATTTCTTGTTTGATAGTATTCTCCCCATTTTTAGGGGATTCATTTATTCAAAATGCTAGTTGAGTGTGCAATTTTGAATGAAAATGAACAACTAAGCTACATTATTAGCCCCTGGAAACATCTTTCAGTAATTAATGATTTCCCTTATAAAAAAATCATGGTAACAAATAGTGTTGCATGCAATTCTATTAGTTTGATACTATACAAGATTGAGGCATGATAAATGAAAAATAATTTCAAACCTTTTACTATGTAGATAGAGTATAATGTCCAGTAATTTCACACAAGTTCCTAGATAATGTTACAAAATGGTTCAACTTTTATCTTTGATGGTTGATTACTTGTAACGAAAATTTCTATTCCATGAATACATATTTCCCTTCCATGCCAACTTGGAATCATTCTTGTGGAATTGTATTATGTTGTCATGTTCAATAATTAATGTGTTGCATTGAAGCATAATGATAAAATGTTATCTCATTTGTGAAAACAAGACTTTCATAATTGGTATATCCTTTGTGTTTTATTTCTTCAATCATTTCACCATCCAATTTGGGAGGGAGATGAAGAGAATCTATTCGAATTTGTCACTACTACTTTTACTTACAAGGTATTTGTGTAGTCTTAACAATTAGTTCTTCCAATTCATCTTAGGTGAATCATTTCTTTTCTTCTCTTAGGTTCTTTTTAATTTTAGATTTGTTTTCCTTACAAGTTTATGCCCTTTCTTTAAAACATGATCAAAATATTTTTTCTCTTAAAATGAAAGAAACGATTACATTTTAAACCCTTTAGTTATGATCGATGAGAAATTCAAAACAAGAAACAAGTAATAAAAAAATCCACCTAGTATGTCTTACCCAATGGTACTTATTTTAATTTATAGTTGTTTGAAATAGTGCAAAGAGTCTATTTTTTGGCAAAATATTCTGAAATTAGTTTCACCAAAATTTTGCGATACATGAAATGGTTACAGATTTAGCACTTTGGCTATGCATGATGGAAAAGTCAAACCTAAGAAAAACGAATATCTTAGTATACCTTAATCCATGATACCAATTTTAATTTTCACTGTGTTTGAAGTAGCTTCGAGGAGAAGGAGTTTTTAGTAAAATATCAGTGAATTAGTTTCATATCTTTTTGAATTTTGTAGATTGTCACACTTTTTTTTTTAATTTACCTTCAAACATGGCATTGGAACCAAAGTTTATTTGTAGTTATATGGATAGAGAGAAAATTTATCTCTTACTTCTTGGATTTCTTTATTGAAAATATTGTTTGATTTTCATATACCATTTTTTTGGTTTTTTGTTTAGCATGACTAAGTAGAGTGAAAAATGAGATAATATTGATGGATAGCCTATGCGCTCTTGGTAGAATAATTTTTTTTTCCAATATAAATAAGATCGATAATTTTCCACGTACTAGAGAAATTGTTTGGGGTAATATTTAGAGTGGGTTAATATTCCATGGTTTTTCAAAATAAAAAATAAAAATAGTTGTCAATTTTTACATTTTTTTAATTTATTTGCTCAATGTTTATGCTTTAAAATTATTTTAACTTAAAAATCATTAGAACTCTCCATGTTTTTCAGAAAATATCATTAAACATTTTAAATTATGCATATTGGGGAGTATTAATGTTAGATAAGGTTTACAAGATTTAAAACAAACTTCCATCCTTTAAGTTTTGCTACTAGATAGAAACCTTCTAGAAGAATGAAAAAAATGGTGCAGTTGTAGAAAATATATAAAAGAATTAAGTGAGTAAAAGAGAAGAATAACATGAGACATTGTTGAATAAAACTGACATATGGGGAATAACTAACAAGGAATAAAGTTGTGGGTCATTTAATGTTTTCATGTTGTGAGCCTTTGTGACATAGTACTGATGAAATCTTTAATGCCAAGGGTGTGTACATTTCATGATATTTTTCTATGAAATGATGTAAGACAATTTAGGATGCATAAATGTAATTATATTACAATTTAGTGAAAGAAACAACGGATTCTTATTTTATTTCATTAAGGTTTTTTTATGCATGTCCAAGTTTATTTCACCTTCATGGCTTCTCTTGATCACAAGGAGAACTAAGGAATTTGTCATTGTACATATATAATAAAAATATGAATATTTTTAGTAGAAGGGTCGCAACAGGAGGTGATCTAGGTGTTACCTATACTAAACAATGTGTTTTGTTGAACAATTATTTTGTTCTTAATGAAAAGTATTGCCTTTCTCCTTGAGTGTATATCCATTTTATTAGATTTCCATATATTTTAATCTTTTTCCTAAAATATATTTATTAATTTGTCAATAACCACCTAGGGAAGACATATAAATCAAATGGATCCAATTGAAAATAAAATTCAATTGATGATAACCATCAAAATGGGTAACCCAT
>APFE031616136.1:0-13868 GCA_000404065.3 Pinus taeda
GAATACTCTTCTAGTCCAAAGATGGTCTATTCTCTCAAGACTCTGATGAAGAGCTTTCTCAGATTCCGTGGTCCAAAACCACAGGGTTTTAAAGGTACCTACCAGCACTTGTTGGTAGCCTCACAGCATGAAGGCCTTGTTGGTATTTTTGATCCTCTTGAAAAACTTGATTGTGAGTGACATGAAGTTTTTGATGAAGTTTTAGGTGAGAATCTTGAGGATGGAAACAAAGAAGATGTGTTTTCAACATCATATTCCACATGCAAAACAGACTCTGACAACTCCAAATCTAAAAGAGAGCCTTGAGCTTCCCTCGAATCGGGATTGTGTACATGATTTGCTGCCAGAATATCAGCCCATTTTTATTTTTATCTGAGCTAAGCATGTTAGCAGTGATGCTCCTTCAACAGATTCCATGAACAGGTTACATAAGAAGGTACTGCTTTAAAACAGGGATTGAAAGTTTTATTGAAAATAACAAGGCCATTGTGGAAGAAGATAATCGAGATACCACAATCCTACAGCAAGAAAAACCCTGGTATTCATCATAAATCAAGTGATGATAATGAAATAGTCATAAAAGAAGAAGCTTTCATGGCATCCTCTGAAGATGATGCAAGCATGGAAGAAAATTTCAGTCTTTAAACCAATTTTCCAGATCTTATGATGAGTTTGCTGTCCAGGAAATTAAAAAATATGAGTATATTCCAGAGGAAGGATTGTGCTAAGAATTTGAAGGACAAAACAATGTATATCTGAGAAAAGAATACCACAATAATTCTGACACATGCATGCATCTGGATTGGTATCTTTGGTGAAGCAAAGGAAGATTATATATGGTCTACATTGATAAACTACCAATCTTTGATGACCCTCAAGAGATATGGGTTGATCCTAATGACAAATATGATAAAAGCAACCTTATTTATGACATCTATAATAGTGAAAAGAATGAGCCAAATTCCACTAGAAATTTGCCTCATGAAGGTTCTTCCTTTTGATGATTTCCTTGAGGATGATAATCATAATGTTGAACTTCCATGCTGGACAACACACAAGGAAAATGATCCCAGAAGTTGTGGATCTTATCTGCTACAAGGCAAAGACATTCAAATTTGTAAGATGCAGATAAGGGGTTGTGTGGAACTGACCAAGAAGATCATTTGGAGATAGATGATCACAATGAAATTCTCGTACAGGACCACTTGGATCATTGTGAAGGGGAAAGTTCATGACATTTGTAACCTATAACTTCTAGTAGTGCTTCCCCAACCAAAGGATGTTGCAATGAATCCTGTGAGTATTTGGAAGGTGCCGTCAGTGAAAGATTAATTATGGAGCTTGGATTCTTGGTAGCTAGCTTACAAACTCTAAATAAGGAACAGTGGAGGCACTCTTTGACCTTGTGTGACACCCCAACATTCAATGTTTTAACATGCAGGTCTGACAAGCCATGTTTGAATGTTGACAGGGCAGGCTGGGACATGAAGTATACTTTTTTCATTTTCTATGGATATCTCTCAAAGTCATTATGACCTTGGTAAACTGTTGGAGCTCCTTAATGTAAATATTGGAACAACATTACAAGAGTTCTTACTGAACAACTTCCTCCACAGCAGTCTTCCCAAAATTGGGCTAAGGAGCCTTTCAACAACTCAAATGACCATAATCCTAAGCATTCTCTTGATAGAAAAGTGCCCAGATTTGTGCGTAATCTAACAGCTACAGCATATAATCTTCCAAAATTTGATGTTGTCTTGTTCTACTTGATCATGAAGAATAGTGGAAAGGGTCATTGCAGCTTAGAGATGTTGAGGTGGTTTCATTGGATTACGGACTTCATGTTAGCAACCCCATGTTGAAGCATAGTTTGTGAAGGCCATTTTTATGGTGAGATGACGGGGCCCTCAAATGCCCAAGGAGGACACTTGTCCCCAAGTTGGGGATAGCTGTTACCTACCAATGTGGGGTAACTTTGGAAAAGAAAGGACTTCTACAACATGGTTGAAGAACGAAAGTGAAGAGGGAGAGACCTGACATTTGATCTTTCAGTGTCAAGTACTTCTTCCTTTCATCACTGTGAGCATGTCCATCATGAATTCAAGGACACAAGATTTTGATATCCTTTGTGACATGGAAAACAAGATTCCAAAAGCTAAGAGCGACATCCACTAGTTCTTGTAAATATGGGTAATGAAACTGGATTCTTTTTAGATATTTGAGAAAAGACTAAAAGCTCTATAGAAGGGACTACATAAATCTGTGTGAATTCATTCAACAAGACAGAAAGGTCATTTGCTTGGACTAGTGGAAAGAACAGGAATTTGTTTTTGTTGAGATCTTAACGCACAATACAAATGTCAGACGTGAAACAATATTTACATTTATAAGTTGCTTGAATGCTGACCTTAGTCCTAGTGGTACATAACACACATTGACTTCATCACTGTGTCCTAAATCAGTGAATTTGGATAGGGTTATCAATGTGTTGTCTGAGATAAGGATCAAACAATTTATTTTAACATTAGATGATTGAGGGTTGAGTTGAAATTGTTACATTTGTGGTGTTTAGCATGACTTTTCTGGAATAGCCTTGGGATATTCTAGTCATTATATAGTAGTTCTGAAGGCATGCTACGAGTAACTGTGAGCAGATTATAGAAGAAAGGCACCTATGGCAGTTCGTCCTGTTGAAACAATAGACCCCTGTCCTCAAGCTCGGCTGTGTAAATGATGAAATAGCGGAGAAATGCTCCCTTAGTGCTTCCTGATGTATACCAATTAATGAGCATTCAAGTGTTATTTCAAATATGAATCAAATTCGAAACAATGTCAAAATTTTCCAAATTTTCAGGAGAGCAGTGCTGTAAATGAAATTAAAGTTTAGATTCCAGCATACAATGGTCAAAGTAGTGCCAAATAAACACATTAATGATGTTTAGTTATGACAGAAGACACCAGCCCCCAAGCACAAGACTATGTATGTAAAACAATGCATCCGCAATAACAATTAAATAGAAGATATATACTAGTTCCAAAACAAGAAAGTTGACATAACAATGATGCAATACACCCCAAAGTTTGATCATTCAGGACGTTAACATGAACTCAGTAATTCTGCAGTAAAATCCAGTACTTGAACCCCTAGCAACAGAGGATAGAACTAGTGTGATGCTAATAATATTGAGTAGATGTTTGGGCTGTTATCAGCACTGATTTAGTTTTGGATATACCTGAGATATCTGTCATGCAAAAATTTTCAAAAGGAAACGTTTTGACAGAGCAGAGTGTGATTTGATTGCAGATTAGAAAACCTTGTTTGTAAATTCCCAAGGGCTGAGAGATAGACTTGTTCATGCGTTAATGTGAGTTTTTAGAAGATGTATCAAGCTATAAAATGCCAAACCCATCATGAATAGTAATACTTGCAGATCAGAAAAATGTGATCTCAAACTCCAGACATCGAACTTCAAGAACACAGATCATTCCAATTATATTAATTAGATTGTACATCTTGTTTTGGCATGACTTTGCCCTTGGAGATGTTTTCTGCTGCTAGATTTATCAGAATGATTGCAAGAAGGCAATGAAAACAGACTGAAAATTAAACCGTTTATGCAGTTAATTGTTCCATCATGAAAGTGACTTGGAAGGCGTGAATCTCATGCATTTGAATGTTATGATGGGCAATAAATGATTATTATGTCATTAGTGTGCTTTATTTCTCATAAACATATTCAGATCTGAGAAGAACTAGATTTGTAGCCCTGAACGTCAAGTAATTAGGGTAGGATTTATTCAACTTGCCAAGCAAGTCATTCACCTTGATTTAGGGTCGACATCTCTGTAATGTGTATATCAAGAAAATGGTGCAACACTTACCCTAAACCCTTAGTATAAACAACCCGATCAGAAAGATGAAACTTTAAATAGTTGGATAGATCTTTAGATGTGACAATTAATGATAACATAGGTTAATCCTTAATCCTAGAGATGATAAAGATAAAACCATGAAACTATTGTTCAGCAGGTGAGATCCAAGCATTCTAAAGATATGAGAAATGAAACACCCCTAATAATTCACATTTGAAACATCAAGAAGTTAATATCGTTGATTGGTCATTTACATCCATCCGTTGTACAAACACATCAAGACCAACAATGGGAGTGTCACTATCTCAGTCCGAGCCACTCTCAGGAGTAATCAAGGAAAATCATCACTCACTCTTATCAAAATCCAAATCCTAAATGACTCGTAAATGTAAAAAAGAGCTGTATAGGTAAAGGTGAAAAAGCCAAATGTTTAATGACTTCTAGTAACAAAAGTACAATTTGTCTAAATGGCATATAATGAATGATTGAAAAGAGTCTACAAAATATTCTAGTCTATATTTTAGTAAATATGAAGATGCCTTTGAAGAATAATGATAAAATCATCAAGTTATAGTTGGAATTAGCATCTATTATGCCCATCAACGAGGTAGTTGCAATTGAATCCTGAATGATCCACTACTCATTTAGATAGAATTCTATCCAAGTATCTATGTCTTTAATGTGTTCTTACTGACAAACATTCTCCCCAAGTAATTAGTTTCCTTTTTACATATAAAAAGATTATGAATATTAAAAACGATTCCTATTTATTGCTTGGCAAGTCAACGTGAAGAACCCTAGAACATCATTATTTCCTCAAACGATAGTAACTACGCACAGGGAGGAACACTTTGATACAACAACTCTTGGATTTGTCATTTGATCTCGTTAGTTTGTGATCTCCAACTCTAATGCAATGACTAAGTTAGCTAAAATGCTATGAATGAGAAGAAGCAACATCAGCAATAGCAGGGTTTAAGAGAAAGTCGAAACCATCCATGAATGATGGTACATGCCTGAAGGTTTTGGGATAGGTGATGGCACAGAAAGGATATAGATTTAGGATCTTGCAAACATTAATATAATATTTAAAAAACTGGCTGTGATATTTCCTAACTTGAGAAATGTTAACTATAGGCAAGCTATTTTCCTGGAAACTATTCCTGTTCACATCAACTGTAATGTCTGCCTGTCCTCTAGATGACACTGAGTAATATTAAACTGTGTGGAAAGGAATGCCCATCGAAAATTACTTGTCCATCTAAAAAAATATCTTGATTGGGTGTACAGTGTCATTGTCCTTTCTTCAAGGTACACATATATTTTGCATCACTAGTCTATGTAGCAAGCATCACCACATCACCACAAAGGCCAATCTAGACCAATTGTATGGTTATCAATCAGAGATAATCATTTTTACCACTTCATGCCAAATATAAGTGTAAGTTAAGCTGATTGTTAGAATGCTTTCATGGGAAATTATAAACTGCAAATTTTCCAGTTTTATATGATATCGTCGATTACTCAATTCAAGCCAATGCTGTGATGAATCCTTGAGTCGGTGTGATCTGGTATTTTGGAGTGAGTATAGGTTGGTTACTGAAAGAGATTAGGGTAGGAGCATGGGAAATTAGCTAGCTTAATTTCAAATATATGGGTTCTGTTTAGCTAAAATAAACTCTGACGAAGGTCGGAGATATAAAAATATTATTATAGCTGCCCTGTTTTTTTTTAGAATTGTAAGTTGGGCATTTCATTATCAGAACTTAAAATGTTGTTCGAGATAGGGACGGGGTTTAGGATGGTTTCCTCTCTGATCTCTAGGGCACACACTGGAACTTTAATCTTATGTTAAACTGAAGATATAGTCAGTGGATCACAATAGGTGAATCACAATAAGTGAAGAGAGTTTTCAACTCACAAGAACCACCTTACCAAATTTCTTGAAACTGAAAGTTCATTTTAAGGACTCTCAGCTCCACCTTATAAGATCATCTAGACAAAAGAGATGGAAAAGGAAATCCATAAGGGCTAAGATCAGCTGGACAAAAAAGATGGAAAAGGAAATCCATAAGGGCATGTACTAGTTTCCTAGAGTTTAACTCTTCAATCTGAAAATTTCCTGACATTTTTTAAGCACTGAATACAATTTCCAGCATATTAGATCTCAGTATTTCTCTAATAATGAATTGGTCATATTGACACCCTCTTTATAGAAGAATGAGGTTGAGAACAAAGTGAAGGAGCTGTTGATAGTAGCTAGTTAGAGTCCCTTTACTGCCTAGCCCTCTTGATGAGAGAGAAGAATGACTCCCGCATGTATGTCAATTGTTGGAAATAGAATAAGAAACTCTAAGCCCTATACAACAGAAATAGGTGAGAAAATGCAACATTCAATCTCAACAGAAAGTGAAACTACCTCGTATGAAGGTCCCTTTTCTGCCTAGACATCATGGTAAGAAAAAAAAAGATGATCCCTTCTGCATTTATGTCTTATTGGAAATTGAATAAGAAAATTTTAGCCCTGTAAAACAGGAAATGGATTGTGTAAAATGCTACCTTAAATCCCAACAAAAAGCCAAAATCAACAGACACTATTTCAGAGATTTTTAATTCTACCTTGTAAGATTATCTTGACAGATAATATGGTAAAGCAAATCCATAGGGGTATATGCAGACTTCTTGCCAACATTTTCATTCTTCAATCTGAATATTCCCTGACATTCTTGGGAAGAAGCACTGAATACAATTTACTGCATATTAGCTAACATTTGAAGATGTTTTCTCGGACCAACCCAAAGGTCTTTCCTTGAACTCAGGCATGGAGCACATACTTGAATTAGAGGGTGGCACTTCTCTAATCATATTGACATCCTCATTATACAAGAATGAGATTGAAAACAAAGTAAAGGAACTGTTGAAGATGGAAGTAATAGTACCTAGATAGAGCCCCTTTGCTACCTAACCATCCTATTGAGGAAGAAGGTTGATTCCTTTTGTATATATGTCAATTACTATAAATTGAATAAAAAAAATACTAAGCCTT
Organism: Pinus taeda; assembly: GCA_000404065.3. Lineage (NCBI taxonomy): Eukaryota > Viridiplantae > Streptophyta > Pinopsida > Pinales > Pinaceae > Pinus > Pinus taeda. The sequence continues at coordinate 6,920 of APFE031616136.1, forward strand.
ATACAACAGAAATGCGGGTGTAAGATGCAACCGTTAACAATTTAACCTCAATATTCAATACAAGAAGGGAATCTAACGCTCTTTCAAGAATATGTCAGGCCTGAAATCAGTGATGCTTATAGTGAACTGGATGACAGATATTCAGACATAGTATGTAAAGGATAATAAGTCGTGTCAATGACTGAAGAATGGCAAGATGAGGAGCAGATGGACAGATAATGTAAGCATCAGAATGAACCTGTTAGCGCTTGAAATTTCACCTCAGGCTGAGAAAGGCAAACCTCAAGGCAACATGAAACCATTTAGCCTCGTAGCTAGCCCTACGGGGCAGGAGAAGGCTCTCTCCGATCTATCTCGTAAAATCGCCAATAGATGAGATGAACAATAAGGTAACACTGATATTAGGCTAGTAAACTGATTAGAAAGATTGATTTTGGAGTTTTTGGGTTTTTGGTGGCAAATTGAGGGGATGGCAATTTTGGGTGCGGGGATTGGACACAGTTTCTGCAGGGGGTTCTTTGGGGCGAGGTAGGAGACAGTATTGATGCCTTTAACTGAAGTGGATGGTCAGGAATGATAGGTGAGGAGCTAAGGAGAGAAAACAATAACTTTGAATTCTCCTTAGACAGTAGAAAACATTGAAATTAAACAAACTTAAAAGCAGAGCATGGCAAGCATGAATTCTTACTTTAACACTTCATTTGTTTAATGTGCAGAAGTAAAGAAAGGAAATGAATCACATAACAAAGCTTACAAGAACATTGAGAAACACACCATCAACACATGAGTCCACAAGAATCCCAAAGAGGACTGCAAAACCCTGGTCTTCCTTAGCCAAAAATTGCAGAGATACAGTGAAATAATACAATGAAAGTTTCTCCCTCAAGAATCCAACCTTCCAACCCCTGAAAATGACTATGAAAATACATAATATAGGCAAGCTAACACCTTTCCTTGACTCTAGGGGTCGAGCTCATCCTTCTAGGAGCTGTTTCAACCACTTCTAAACTTAGCACTAAAATCTAGGCAATCAAAACAACTTGCCTCTATAAACTAGGAAACCAATCCATTCATTAAATGTTTGCTATTTCATGCATGAATCTTCTAGAACGGGTAAATGAGTGTCATGGTAACATGAAAATACATTAATTACATCAAAGAGGGTGAAAAATCCCATCTCAAGTCAAAACTGGTAAAAGCTGGGCGAATTCCTGAGCTGTAGATGAATTTCCTGTGAAAACTGCCCAACATGTCGCGCGCATCTACTTGACATGTTGCGTGCCTTTGGAGCCATGTTTGGGGCACTTTCAGGTGGCCAAATTGGGCAAGAGTAGGCTTTTTGGAAATCTTTGTGAGTCTAATTTCCAACCCAACTGGAATTTCTGAATTTGGAGTTAATTTGCCCTGTCAAAAATCAATTCTCCCAAGACAGCGTTCTGCAGTTCAAAAAGGTGGCAGAAAGTCAAATTTTGCATGTTTTTTGACTTTTTGGAGGCCCAAAACGCGACAAAATCTCAAGTCCATCCGTATGCATATGTAACTTTGCATGAAAAATCTGGAAATGCTGGGTTTTTGTCAAATGGAGGTGTCGGGATGACATGTCTCACCGGGGGTGAGACACGTTAATGAGCAAAAACCTGTAAATTGCCAAAAAATACCAAAAATGACCCAAAATGCTCAATTTTTTTTGAAATTTGTGCTGTGGCTGAGCTATTTAGTGCTATGCCCCTTTAAGGAAACCTCGGTCAAAATATGGAGGGGATTAGGCCTTTTTCTTTGTTTTAGTGCCTTTGCCAACCGCCTTCGAAGCACTTTCATCTTTGCTTTGCACACATGCATTCTTGCCCAGTAATGGTTTTTCATGTTCCTCAGAAATTTGTTATTTTGATTGGCCTTAGCCAACATCCTCTTCAAATGAGCATTGTCCCAAATAAACATAGATTCTCGATCTATGGGTCTCAAGTCACCGGGTCTCCTACGAGCCAATTCCCGGTCTTCACGAATTTTTTGCAGCTCATATAGCTTGTGCTCATCCTCCAATTGTTTGTTTCGCTGCTCTAAATAGTTGATTATCCATTTTTCCATCAATAATTTCATTTGCAGCGACTGAATCTCGGTACTTTTCTCTCGGATGATATCCTTGAGCTCTATGCTAGGAGAACCAGCGTCAAGATCAATAACTGGATTGCCTGACAATCTCTCCTCGATCATGGGCTGCTTGCCCCTCTCTGATACCTGTGCTGTTGTCGGAAACGAGGCCCCTTCCACCTGGTGTGGAGATAACACTCGTGGTGCTGATGAAGAAGGCGAGACCCCTTCCACCTGGCGTGGAGAAAGTACTCGCCGAGCTGCTGCAAATAAGGCTCTTGGGCCTCTCTGATAGGTGACCTGAGGTGAGGAGTTGACATGTCTAGTAACAGGGATGTCATGCTGATGTGATGGTCCTCCCTCCTCGTGAACAACCTCAGGACGTGGCAGTGATGGTACTGTGAAAAACTCACGACAGATGAACTCCTCCCATGAGATGCCCTACTGAGTCAACTGATGCAATACTACTAGCTGAATCAAACCATGATGGTAAAGGCTCCTGTATTGCTGTGCCAGGGTCTTCCTCTGCAACGTGGGCACCATCCTCTGAATATCCTGAACGAAGAAAACCAGGATGTTCATCATCCTCACTCGGGTGAAATGCATCAATAGGAGAATGTGATATGAGTATACCAATGAAAATCTGCCCTCACAAGTAAAATAATGCATAATGAGCTTCACCATAGGAGCATACTCGTTTCTGAGAAACCTGAAAGGAAATACACCTGCCATATGTCTCATGAATGCTGGCCGAACATAAGGCTCAAAGAAAATAAAATCCAACAACTTGCGCTTATTCCACACCTCACCAACATTAGGAATCCCTGTAGCCTGTGATATCACCTCGGGTGTCAATATAAAGTTTACCCCTGCAAGGTTGACATGTCCATCATGCAAATGCAAAACAAAAAGGCGAGCCAAATCTCGGTGGTGCTGAATCCGAGAGATCCTCTCGCAAAATTCGTAGCAAGACATATACTGAAAACATGATACGGCAAGAGGACAAGCTTGTAACTCTATCAAAGAAGTGGGCTCCTCTTTCTTATGATGTCCACCCTTACCACTCCTGCGTGGCTGCCTCTGTTCCTCAATTTCTGCTGATGATTGGTCATCACTTTGCTCATAAGTTTTGGTTTCTGACATAGTTTAGGAGCAAAGTGGACAAACTGGACTGTTGTTTCTGCCTGTAAAAAGTGCTGAATTTTATGCTGTTTCAAGGGGACAAGGACATGAGGGAAATGTTAGGGGTGGGAGCTTTTTACAAGGAATTAGGAATATAGGAACATAACAGGGAATTTAAGGAAAATATGCGAACAATTATGGCGAATAGGAATACATTTTTATAATCAGGAATATTGGAATATCATTTGCAAAAATCATTGCATATGGGAATACATGTATAGAAAGTAAACATATGGGAATATGCGTACATTTATTAACAGGGGAAAATAGGGAAAATTTACAAAACTTTCTACATATTCACCAACAATTTCTTGCGGTTACTCATGCATATGGTGCAGCAAGATAAGGGTTTGAGTGCTTTGTTTTTTTATGCTTTTGAGAGAGGGGTAGGGTTTATATTTTTACAAGGAAAATGGGATATATGTAAACAGGGAAATTAGGGAAGAACACTGCAAAAATCACTACACATGCATTATCAAATTTCATGTATTTACATAGATATAATTAGGGGTAGGGTTAGGGTTTTGATTTTTTATTTTTAAAGGGAACGGGGTAGGGTTTATTTCCTTGCAAATATAAAAGGGAAATTGACATGGAAATATAGGGAAAATGAAATGGGACCAAGGGGAAAAAATGAAACAGAAATAAACCCTAGCACCTTTTACAAATTTATAAATAGCCATATGGAGTGTTTCTTCTTGCCCAATTTGATCATTACAAGCACATTCATGATGTTTCCCAACTAATCCAGCAGCTATTCACAAGTTTGAAGGGCCCACCTCAAGCAATTTGATGAAGTAAAGGAGGCTTGAGCAATTCTGAAATGAGATGGGGGAAGCTAGCTTGACATGTCACGCATCACGCCCAACATGTAGCGCACCTCTCAACGTGTCGCGCTCGTTGCAAAATTCCACTATGTGAGACCCTCTGACATGTCACGCACCTCCCAACAAGTCGCGCACCTAGCTTGACATGTCGCGATTTTTCAGGAGGCTTTTGGAGGCCTTCCCGGTGTCGGAATCAGGCGCAGGATAGCTCGTTGGAAAGGTATTTGAGTATAATTTCCAAACCAACTAGAATTTTGCAATTTGGAGTTGATTTGATCTATAGAAAATCAAATCTCCCAAGACTGGTCAAAAAGTGCCAAACGAGGCAGCCTCAAGGAAGAGTGTTGTTGCAGTCAACTTTTGAATGCCTTCCTCAACCCCAAATTTAGCTCATGATAGTTCATTGGAAATATCTTTGCGTCTAGTTATCATTTTACCCATTAAGAAAATCATTTGGCCAACCAAGCTAGGAGAAAACGTGATTTTCCCAAGGTCACTTCAGAGGTGTCTTTGATTCTCCTGAGGCAACGATATTCTTGACATTTCTCTCAAACCATGACACCTGTGCACAAAGTGAAAGAGAATTTTCTTCTTTGGCATGTTTTGGACAAAAATGTCTCTCAGGTTTCCAAAATTCATCTTTGATTGCTCTGAAACAACTTTTGAGTGAAACTTGTCCCGATGTGTGAAACAAGGGATTTTGTCGAAATGAAGCGAGATGAAAGGGATAAGGGGCTTCTAAATTCTTGAGGAAATTTTTGGAAGTATGGAGGGATGTTAGGAAGCAGGGGAAAGTGGAATCTCAGAGATTGAGTGAGGGGAAAGGGTCCAAAATGGAAAAACACAGGCCCAACCTAGAAAATTGCCAGGTTGTAGCTAGAAACTAGGGTTTGTGCGAAAATGAGGAATTTGGCAGATCTAAGGGATGGGAAGCATTTGGTAAGGTACTTTAAGGATAGGGGAAGGTGTATGAACATCTCGATACAAGTTTTTCTGATGATTTGACTGTCCAAGAGAAATTGCCTTCAAAATCCTAGGAGAGGGAAATGAACCTTGCCTAGGCACAAATGAAGCATGGATAAGCTGTAAAATGACCTTATGGAACTTGACATGATGATGAAAACCCTCTGAATGATGATAGGCTCAACTGAATAGTGACATAGGTTGGCATTTGGGCAACTTTGAAAAGAGTGAGAGCAAACCCTAGACCTAATGCCTAGTGACCAAATTTTGCTTGAAGACTCACTGAAATGACAAAATTTGACTTTGACACTTCAAAATCACTTTGTAAGAGCACATTTGATCACTGGAGGAAGGCTGGAAAGACTGACACTAACACTTCAGAAGGCAGGAGTTTAGAAGCAACATTGGCCAACAGGTCAGCTGCTGCATTCTGGGATCTGGGAATAGGTGAAATATTGAATGCTAAGAAATGAGATAAAAGTTCCTGAACTAAAGACTGATAGTGTTTGAGGTGATTAGAGAGACAATGGATTGTGTTTCGAACTTGTCTTATAACGATCTCAGAATCGCCGAACACTTTTAAATATTGAACTTTCAAGCCGATAGCTTTGTATAATCCTTGGATCATGGCTTCATACTCAGCTATATTATTCGTGCATTCAAATTCTAATCTACAAAAAAGCATTGTTTTTCTCCCTCAGGGCTGACTAAAATACACCCTGCTGCTGATCCTTCACTAGATTTTGAACCGTCAAAATATAAAGACCAAAATAAAAAATTATCAACATTTTTATTTACAAAATTCTCAGTAACATTAACACACCTAGACTTGTCAGTTTGTGAAAAATTTTCAATTTGTGATGTGAATTTTTTTACCGAGAAAGGAGATGGTTGGGCAATGTAATTGCCAAAGAATGATTTAGAAGAATAGTTTCCCAAAATGTTGTTGTTAAATGCAACTGGTTGATTCTCTTGTTCGAACTCTGTAACAGTATGTGTCATGTGTTTCTCCCGATTGATTTTTATTTGATTTGGCTTTCCCTTGTAGGGCAGCCACATATGAGACCAATCAGTAGAAATATACATGTGGAGCTTTTCAGACCAATCCCTACTCAAGATTAAACCATAAAACTCAGGTATATCGGCGATTAAGATATCAATTCTCTGAACCACTCGTGGATCAGCTGATAACCTGATTGTAACAGAGTTTATTTCCCCTAAAACCTGGACTTTAGTTCTATCTAACTGCATAATGTGAATTGAGGACTTTTGAGGTTCTATGTTCAGTTTAGAACAAACTGAAGTTGGCATTATATTGGATGATGCCCCAGAGTCAATCAAGCAGTTATGTAGATTGCGATTGTAGATTTCATATGTTAAGAGGAAAGGAGGGGTGGGGGAATTTGATCTGTCTCCAATTAGAATTGTATCAGTTGCCTCAACTCTACCAGAAGGTGATTGTCCTGAATCGCTTGCAGCTTTAGTACTGGGAAGAGGCGAAGAAGGAACTGCATTAAGTTCTTTGAGAAGCAATTTTTGTTGATGTTTTAATTTAGTGAGTTCAAACATGGTGATGTTTGCCTTAGTCTTTTTCATATCATCAACAATGTTATAGTCCATTGAATCTGATACTACCAACGTCTTAGATGATGAAGGTATATTGGAGGATGACGGTTGATTTTGAGGTACTGTTGCAGCTGGCTTCCTTGTGGGTACCTTTTCTTTTGTAGTATTGGTACCTGCACTCCTTTTCTTTGAATTGGCCTGGACAGGTTCAGGAGTACTTTTGCTCCTGGTAGTCACGGGAAAGGCTTCTTGTTCAGCTTCGGTATCAGAGTTAGGCAGTATGAAGTCCCACATTCCATGGCATTCAACGACTTCCTCTTCTT
>APFE031616136.1:13888-54866 GCA_000404065.3 Pinus taeda
TGAGGACTCTACTACTTGCTTCTTAATTTCAACCATTTCATTTGACATGGTTTTGAGGACTTTTTGAAGGCCCTCCATATCGTATGGATCTTTGGTGACTTTCTTCTTTGAATCATCCTTGAAAGACACTTTTTTGGATTTTTTTTCCTCGAGAGCAACTTTCTTTTCCAAAGCGATTACACGTTTTTCGACAGTGAGGGCTTCTTTCATGTTTTCAGCCAATGTAGGTTTTTTAGCCCTATCTACAAAAATGGCTATATTTGAGGGTAAGGCTGTAATGTACCACTCGCTTCTAATTTGTTCACTTGGCTTGTCATCAGTAGGGATTTTATTCAAGAGTTTGTTAAATCGGGAGTTAAACTCCTTAATTGGTTCTCTTGACTCAATCGTTAGATTGGAAAGGTCATTGATGAGTGTGGCCAAGGATCTATCATCGCTGTATTTGGTAAGAAACTGTTCCTGAAAGATATTCCAACTGGTGATGGATCCAGAGGGTAAGGAAAAATACCAAGACCCTGCTGATCCTTGTAATGTGTAGGGGAAAAGTCTAACTACAACATCTTCTTCTGTTACTCCCTTCAAATTAACTGACAACGTGAAATTATTTATGTGTTCCTCAGCTAATGTTCCAGCATCTGGATTGAACTTTGGTAACCATTTCTTAGGATAATCGAGTAACAGATGTAAAGGCACAGGCATTGACTGCAGCAGGACTTCTCCATGGTGTCTGAGCCATTTTGTGAGTACCAACGATTTCCTGTGGTGTTCCAGGTGTTTGGGGAGGAGGTGGAAATGAAGACTGAAAAGATTGTGATGTTGGAGGTGAAGTCCCCTGATGAACAATAATACGTAATGGTGAAGTGGGTGTTTGACTTCGCAGAGGAGATGATGAGATGGAAGATGATGGAGAAAAGGTTTCACTACTAGAACTTTCATTTTTCTTTTTAATCCTTTTCCTTTAGGGTAAAGGCAACTCAGGTGGTTCAATACCAAGTTTTTCGCTTTGAAGTCTGGTAAGATGATGAGGTAGGCGGAATTGCGAAGTCTGACTACCTTGTGATACTTTAGATCTAGGAGGTGAAATAGAGAAGCCTTGAAGTTTCTGGATGATAGATTGAACTTCAGGGGACTCCGGACTTAAATGTTCTGAAGTATGATGGGTTTGAGCAGTAGTACTTGATCCTTCCTCTTCTCGTCTGGATACTGGTATTTCAGAGTGCAAATGAGAGGTCCGAGGAGAGGTGGAGGGTGATTTACTCTGTGAATGGTCTATAGGTTTTGACTTACTCGCCATTCATAGCGGATGGCCCTCCTTCTAGTGCCAGAAATGTTGATGCCCCGAAAATCGTTACATCAACATCAGGGGATAACCACCCGGTCCAAACCTTAATACAGCTCCTTTTCCATTTGGGATGGTGGCTCCGACTGGATATAATGGGACCAGTTTCCCAATAGTGAATAAAAGGGGGTGAATGAATGATTGGTTTTCAAATAAGTGATAGTAAACGGAGGACTTATTCTATGAACGAAAACGTAAATGACTATTATATCCCGAGAAGCTTCTATTCTTTAAGTGTAACGTTTAATGATCTATGTTTGCTGATAGGCATATAGATGACACTATGCAATAAACAAATACATTCATTTAAATGATAATTACTTCGTTCAAATAGTTGAATGAAGTAATTGATAAAACGATATTACACTTTTCTTTTATATTACCAATACATGAATGATTGAAAGAATAGCAAACTGTAAACATCCAATAGTGGAAAGCATAAAGTTTACTGTTAAAATATATTCACATATTCAATAATAGGATAAATGACCAAACAACAATTCACATAAAAGGAATAAATTCAGACATAGATAATAGTACCATATGAGCTGCGAATTATTCCCTACGCCAATCGCAATTTGAATTCCTTCTTCTGATTTAGAAATACTTTAAAATAAAGGCAATAGTGCACATTCATATCAAAGCTTCATTGTCAAAATTTGGAAAGATTTGGTGCAGTCTTCATAAAAGAATATGCTTGAAGTACAATAGTGCAACTTCAAGCTTAAGTCATATACAAAAACTTACGACTCTTTCTAAATGCATGAAAGGGTCTATAAATACTTAACTAAGCTAACAAACTACAAAATTAAAATGCTATTAAATTGGTATAATCCGATCTTAAAATATCTCCCCCACAGTGATCTGGAAATCGGCAGCGATGTTTCATTCTTCTGGCTGTTTTCCCTTTGTCCTGAGTTGGCATATTGCCAGCATTGGCTCCACTTCTTTAGGGCGACTGAGTCAAGAATTGATTTGAGCAGCATAGTTGGCATCATGTATATAAGGAATGATGCACACGATTGCATCCGTCAGGCATTTGAGGGCGGCTCTCTCACTGTATGGTTTAACTAGGAACAACCAATAGGTGTCCCAAGTTAAACTTTTAATCCCTGAGATTAATTTCCCATTCTTTTCAAGCTCTTGGTTACATGACTGCTCCAATGTCTTGGCCGATAATAGTTTACCTGGTATACATTGAGAAATCATGTTAGATAAATAGAGAGTGTTATTGATCAAGTCAATTAAATTGCTCGTAGGTAACTTGCATCGGGAAACAACTCTCTCTGCTTTCATTAATTGGGACTGCCATTCTGTGAATAGGATTTCCTTATGGGATTCTAAGATTTTGGGCAAGTTTGCTGCCTTTCCCTCATTAGAGTCCTGCCATGTAAGAAAATCTATCAAAGTTTCTTCGGCTTGCTCCAAATCCTGCCTGGAATCCACTGACTTATCTATTATAGATGATGTTATGTCGCATAAAGGTTCAACTTGGGCGATTTCATGACATAACAATCTTATTTGCGTTATTAATGCCTTGTTGATTTGCATTGCCTCTGCTCTGAACTCGACCGGCTGGGGAATACTCTTGAACTTTTCTACCTGAGCTGATAATTGAGCAATTTTCTCATCTTTTGTCTTTTCCATCTGTTCATTCATCGCCTTCAACTTTGATAATGCCTCAGATAGTTCTTTCTATTTCTGAATTGCTCCTGAGTCGATCCTATGTTTCTCTTCATGCAACTGTTTGTTTAGCTGGTTGTTTAATTGTTGCTGTGTGGACAGTTGCTATTTTAGCTGTTCTAACTTCTGCTGCTCTTCTGATAGCTATGCTTGTAATGAAGCGATCGCTTGATCCTTTTCCTTCAACAAAGTGCTTAGCTCCGATGCCTTATCCATGGTGGCTGCCGAATAAGCACCGGCATACTGAGATAACTTGGTTAGGTCATCAGAGGGGTCAAATTCTTCTCTCCATACCAAATTTGCTGTTATTGTTTGTTCAGGGAACAGAGAAGGTTGATCGATCCTTCTTCTCTTCCGCTGTCGTTTTATCATAGCCCTGTGTTTCGGGCTATAGAAAACATCTAGTGGAGGAATTTCCTCTACTTGCAAAACAATTTGAGCGGAGGGGTTCTTTGGAATTATTTCTACTACTGTACTTGAGGGTGGACCGCTGGTTCCTTTGTTTGGAACCTCCTGTGATGCTGTATCTTGTGTATCGGCAACTTTGGATGTTTCGGCGTCCGTTGAAGTCTCAAGATTGCCTATAATGGTATTGAATTGTTGCCATTCTTCAAGCAATTTTGGATCCACTTGAGTATCCACATTTATTTCTTTACTGCTCTGCTTCTACTGCCTTTTCTGTTCTTCTTCCCTTATTCTCTCCTGTTGCTTCTTTTCTGCCTCCTCTTGTTCTTTTCTCTGTGCCTCTTCCTGTTCTTTTTTCTGTGCCTCTTCCTGTTCTTTTTTTTGTGCCTCTTCCTGTTCTATTCTTCGGAGTTCCTCCTGCTCTCTTCTCTGAACTTCTTCATAGATTGCAGATGTAGCAGGAGGTTCATTAGTAAGCTGCTGCTCAGGATTGCTTGACTGAATCGTCGGGGTAGTGGCTAACAAATCTAGAGGCAGAGTTTCTAACCTCTGTTCTCTAAGTTTGTTAAATTCTACCAAACCGTCGTCGCGATATCTCATCCTGGCTAGCTGTTGTACCTGGAAGATTGACTCGGGGGAGGAGAATAGGTCATCAAACTCATCTTCCTTGTGCTTGAATTTAGTAAGCTTGGCTTGATCTAGGCCGTTATAGATGATTTTCTTCGGGTCGAAGCGTCTATTAGGAAGAGTGGCGAGACTTAAGACGTTAATTTTTTCTGCCTCTTTCTCTGCATTTTTATAGTCATGCAGAGTATAGACACCACACCTACGAGGAAAAGGAGGCCAAACTTGCTTTTTTGAATTTCTGAGAGTTTTCGTGGCTGACGCGGTTGTAAGCTGATATGCTATTTTGCGAGCTAATAACTTGTCTGGTATGTATAATGGGAGGACATGAGGTCTGGCCTGACTGCCAAAAACTCTGACATAGGTGAATGTTTCTTCGCCAAACCAGGTTCCTAGGGCTGTCAAGTTAATCTCAGCCTGAGAGGAGATCTTAGGGGCAGGTTTATCAAAAATTGCATAGTAAAGAGGTAGCATAAATCCATTGCAGACTTGGTATAAATGGTGCTTATAATTAGCTTTCCATAGCTTCTGGTATTAAATATGAATAGGCATAGGGTCCTGTGGAGTCCATCTCCACCCTAAAACAGGAAACTCGGAATTGAAACAGAGGGTATCCAAAATGTAGGCACTAAAATAGAACAGAGGGATGAACCTATCGGTAACACGAGATTTGTTTCTGAATTCAAGAATAGCCGTGGCCAACTTATTTGATAATATAGTCCCCCAATCCACGATTTCACTATTACATGCTGCTTTTATCAAAGGAACCATTTCTATGGAAAACTTGGAAGAATCATGCAATCCCCATAGTTGACACATCATGGCTCTAGCATAACAATAAGGAGAGCATAAGGAGTCGACGGAGTACTTACCCGAAGACTCATGTTTGTGTTTCTCTAGGTTCTGTCTCCATTCTCGTATGGGCACTGACTCGGTCTCATTCTCATCTCAAAACTTTTCCAGAAATGCTTTATTGTATTTCTTCTCTCGCTCGGGCAAGTGGTAGATTTGTCTGAAATCGTTGGGCTGAAATGAACCAAATATTCTTCCATCGACAGTGTAGAATGTTCTGTCTGTAATTGGAATTGCCTTGATTGCCCATCTCACCACATCCGTATATGGAAGAATTTTCTCTCTAGCTGCTATCCTATGAAGGTAGGGATCAGCCAAATCCTTCAAAGTAGCATCGGATTTCCGGCTTGAACCTGCTGAGGCTTGTACCGATGTTTGCTGAGGTTCCTCGGCTTCAACCAGGTTGTAAATATTTTTCCAAGTAGTGTTGCCAAGGCCGAGACATGTGGTATCTGAGATTAATCCCTTCTTGCTCGGTCCCGGATCAGTGGCATGTTGTCCTGTTACCATAGGAGCCGAAGGCGTTCTGGAACTTCTTAGGTTTCTTTCCCATTGTTATTGCGGAAAAACTCTGCGCAAGAGAAAGATAGACGTAATGCAGAGAATAGATAGCTAAAACCAAATATGAGGAAATTGTTTCAATCAATGGGAAATAGACGATTTATCATAAAGCTCCCGCGGATGCAATCTCTGAAAGGATTTAGGCATGACTGCTCATTAATTGGCCGTTAAAACCTGTCAATCATTTAATTGCTTGTTATATCCTTTATTTGCCGAATAATGGTTTAAGCGTGGATTTGATTTTTTGGCGGTTGGACACAAGCGAATCTCTATCGGGAAGAGAAAAGGCTTTCAATGATAATTAATATATAATATAGCAAAATCATATTGATCCTTTTCGAAAATCGCGCTTTGGGCTCATCGCAATCGGCAATCGGAGGAAGGCTTGGGTAATTTCCTTTGAGTCTTATGGAATCCCCAATCGCCGATAGCGATATCGCTCGACTCGCATCGGGAGTTTGAATGAGGAGAGTTTATTATGTTCGCGTTACATTCCCTGATCGCCGATTGCGATATCGCATCGGGGCAAAGGGGAGGGGCCTTTTATTTTTTGTTTTCCTGATATCCATTGGCTATTTGGCTTTTATCGCATCAGGGAAAATCAATGGGTCATGGTTATGTATCCTTTGTTGTTGCAATATGCGATCTCACGATCGCTTTATTGCAATAATAAAGAATTATTCATTTTATTTTTAAGACCACTTATTTCAAAAGGTTTTAAAATGTTTTGATTATTTCCGAACCTTTAGAAGAGTGATGGATTAATACCAATTTAATCTAAAAGGGACCCATTTCAAATTATGATTTTGTAAAGTAAGATTTTTTGAAATGGGGGGTTGTTGTATAGCACAACATGAGGGTAAGCATGAGTATCCCTTAAACTGCAGCTATGGGAAAGAAAGGAAACCCCTCCCTTAAGGGTGCGATTTCACTCAAAAAACTATATGATTTGCAGAACTTATGTTGAGTGCCAAGAAACAACAAAACCCACAGGTCCACCACTATGAATGAACACAACAACCTGGGAACCAATCACGATTCGAAGATAGCCATTCTCGGTACAAACTACACACCGCAGCAGTGGCCAGTCTTTGACCGCTTGATCAAACAGTACTAGGACGTGTCTACATGGGTAGATGATGACCTAAGTACACACTACACACCAGAAATACAACACGAGATTCCAGGTAAAGGAAACAAGTTATTGTAGCAAAGGCCACATAAAACACATATGTCATTTGAACTCCTTATACAGAAAAAATTGGCTAAGATTTTGGATGATTGGATTACTTGCAAAGTTTGGCATCATACTTAGGTTTCTAATTTATATTTCGTATGTAAGAAATACTAGGCAATCCTCTTATGCATTGATTTCAGGAACTTGAATCACTCCCAGAATAAAAAAACAACTACCTCGTGCCAACATCTGAGCTTATGTTTCACGCAGTATCTAAAGCATTAGTGTCATCTTCACTTAAAGGTCTTTCGGAATACCACCAGGTTCCGGTAGCAAAACCCAGTGGACTTATACTGGTCCATGAGAAACTTGGTACACACACATGTCATCTGAAATCACTTGACAGAAGGATTGAAAACCTTCCTGTCAATGTCCAAGTTCTCAAGCATTACTTCTAGGAGGTTGGGTCGTGCCCCCTGCCATGTACATAGTCTTCTTGTTGTTTGTTGTTTTCATCTTGTTTGCTTTGCTTACTATCTTTGTTTTCACTTTGTTTACATTCATTTTATTTGCTTGATATATTACTATTTTTGTTTCTAGAAATAAGTGTAGCCAACTACTACGTTCTGGATTTTGAATAGAGTATGTGGTTGAAATATGAAGAGACTTCTGACACTGCAGCACTTGTCCAATCTTGTGTTCCTCTTCTCTGTGCTTGGTTATAACCTTTGTCCAATGAAGTCTTGATGGAAAATACGAATAGTCTGCAAGGAAGTTTTGGTCCAACCATGAACTTGTGTTCACACTAGGAATCCCATGCTTGTACTCAGCCTTCTGCTCTGTGTCTTCAAGCTCATTCAACTAGTAGAAATGGAGAAGGGGAAAATCAAAACGAGAAAACCTATGTAAGAGGTCTCACATGCTTCTCTGAAGGAACAACCTCTTCTGCTCTCAATAAGTTAGGATCCATCTTCCGCCCCAAAAATAAATAAGTGCCTATGCATAGTCCTCTTGAAAATATACAAAGGCGAAAGAAGAGAAAGGCTTCTTGTGTAGAGAGGTGAAGAATGCAACTCCACCAGGGTAATGACTAGGCTTGCAGGCAGTGGAGCAATGCATGTGTTCCTGTGTGACTCCGTCGTGGTATTGTCCAGGCCTGTAGACAGTAGAGCAACACCAGAGATGAAAACTTATACTCTGAAAATCTTCAACTCGCGAGCTAAACTACCCTTCACGAATTCGAAACACTCTGATCAAGTTGAACTTTTGATTGTGTTTGACTAAGTTGGAAAAATGTGCACCATGTACCTCCATGGGGTAAATGGGGAAGCAGAAGTAACCCACATAGAAATTCAATACTCCCCGAAAGACCAAGGCACTGTGTTGTCAATGAACCAAAATAGAGAAGTTGGAATTCTACCAGTGTGTTGCCAAGTGTTGTAGCGGCTACAACAACCCTCCAAAATTTTGGCCTACACCCAATTTCGGAGCCTCCCTTGAGAGTTTCACTTGATGACTACACACACTCAAGTTCACTACGTGAGCTCACGTGAGTCTTTAAATTCACCTTGCTTATTCATTTCACCAAGTATTGCATGTTGATGTCAAAGTCATGCTTGCAACCATGTTCTGGTTAATCTCAAAGTCTTCACTTCATGTGTACTTATTGTGTTCGCTATGAAAACATTTTTCCCACTCACACAAGGAGTCACATTCACTGTCACCCAAGCATTGTCACGGTCGACCAACGATCAATCACAAGTGTCACGCTTGTGTCCTACAATCTTGGTCAGTCATGTTGTACATATGTCTCTGGATGGTTTGAGTCATCTCATCATCAAGTCATGCAAGTGTGTGTTGCAAGATCACATATGCATCTTTCACTCATTCACACACTTAGTCATTTTGCTGAAATTTTGATGACTGTATTCCCCTTTGATAGCCAGACCATCACCTCCTCATCTACTTGATCGACTGTCACCTAGAACAGCGCAAGAGCACCAAACAAGTCATTTCAAGTTGCGCTTCCCACAAGAAGATCAATCATTCTCCATGTTGGTCAATTAGAGAGTTTGACTCGGTAGCCACCCCGGGACTGAATCCCCTGAAAAATTGCATAGAGGCTGCAAGCATTGTCCACTCCGTTGACTGAGAAAATGGTGCAGATAGGCTAGACAGACACCTAGTGCTTGTCCCTATCTATCTCAGGAAATTGTGCAATTTTTCCAGCCAGCCCTCCCGACAGTCGATCAGCTGCTCATCCAAAAAATTGCACAGAGATGATCAGCAAGTCGACCTCCCAACATCAATGCAATTTCTCTCACTAGCAGCTCCCAATAGCATACTACCAGTTCCCTCTAGGAATTGCACAATATCTATTGCCAAGCCCTAGTAGTTGACTACTAGTTCCCCTCAAGAATTACGCAGTTTTTGCTGCCAGTTCCTTCCAAGAATTGCGCATTTTTGGCTGCTAAGCTCCTGGTCAGTTCCTTCAAAAAATTTTGCAATTTCTATCTACCAAGTGTCCTTGCAGCCTGACTAGTTCCTCCAAAAAATTGCGCAATTTTGCTGCCAAGCCCTGTTGCCCGCTCTTTTCGGAAACTGCACAGATTTTTCCTACCCAGCCTTCCTACAACCCAGACTTTTCCCCTCAAAAACTGCGCAGTTTTTTCCTCCAGCTGGGCCAGACCTCATGGACAGTCACTGTCGATCTGGATTTCCCATATCCATCACCCAATGACTCTTGTGCAATTTTCATCAACAGTGCTTAAAGCCTCCATCCCGCCTCATAACCTTGTTGCCTCTCCCAATCACCTGCATCCAAAGTAATCATGTATCATGGTAGACTAGGAGGTTTTTAGATTTGATGTGTCTTGTCATGAGTGACTACAGGAACAGATACACAAACAAAAATGGCATGACGACGAACGGGATGAACGAAGGGGAGCACATGCAAAAGAATAGGTTCACCAACGGACGAACAAACGATGCATGCAAAGAGATGGGCTCATGAATGGGCGATCATGCAAAGATGTGTTCACGGACGAACAGATGAGCAAACATGCAAGATGTGCTCACAGACGGATGAATGAACGAACATGCACCTTTCATGAATAGACAAACCTGTCAAGCCTTCCAACATACAAGCAAGGAGCAACGTGCAAAAGAAACATCAAGAGAACCAATGACCATCAATTACTCTGCACACTTTTCCATCCAGATGTGAAGTTGTGTCACACCATGAGGACATCCATCAGCTAGCAACACTGCAGCTCGTCATGCACACCAAAAGCAGCACAAATGTACTAGAACTGTCATGTCGAGTCCTGTTGTCCACATCTCTACTGTGGGCCATACTGTCTATCAATGTAATGTAACATGGAAGTCCAAGAGACCCACTTGTTGTACAAAGATTCATGTAAACTCGTAAAGTCATGGAATTCAAATAGTCATGAGGGTGGCTGAATAGCCACAAGGGTTAGTTTCACCCTCGGCTATAAATACCCCCTCATTTGTACATGCATAGGACTTTTCACCTCATCTCCTCCCACATAGCCAAGAGAGTCTGTAATCTTTTATTTGAGGAGTAAGTAGTGGCTCCAATGCCCCTCACACGGGGTTAATGATGTATGGTGTAACGATGTGTCTTGGAACTTTCGCTTAATTTAGAAGCCTGCTAACAGGGCAACATGTTTCCACACATGTATTGTAATTGTTGTAAGACTAATCTTAAACACTTGTGATGCATGTTGCTTTAACCCGTGTTTCACATTTGAACTATTTTGCTTTTTGTAACATATAATCTATTGATGAGAATGGGTTGTATATGATGTTAATTTTGTCTCACCCATGGTGGCTACCTTCACGGACATCAGACAGACCTTTCACATAAAACTTGTTGTAACAACCATTGCACTCGTGTGGACTAATCCAATGATTTTTATACGTGTTATCTTCCCTTGTGCATGGTGACTGCCGCATCCATGTTGACTGCTTCACCAAAAGTTGTGCACGTCATGTTGTGTTGTGTGTTCCTAGCAGAGTTGGGACTTCTCCCAACCGACTTAGGACTCACTCTCACCCTCTCCCTCTACAGTGAAAGAACCATTGACACAAGTGACACTTACACTCACCAGGCACGTAAACCTCACTTCTCGAAGACAAAGAAGACCACTCTCCTGTGATGACAAGAAAGAGTTCAGGGAAATCCTTAAGATAATGGCAACCAAGCCACCATACCGAATGGAAGTCCCACACCAAATGGTGTGAGGTCTAGTTGGGACTTCATACCGTGGGTGATCTCTTGAATGTTGGCAGTCCAACACTATCAACAGGTCATTATGAATTTGTTGTGCTTCCTTCATACTTACCAATTCCCCAACCACATTCATGTGTTTAATTAATAATGTTTTCCGCCAATACTAGGATACGTTTGTACTGGTCTTCTTTAATGATATTTTGGTTTATTCCAAGACTCCAAAAGAACATGAACAACACTTAAAAATAGTGTTACAAGCGCTTAAAGAACATCAACATAATGCCAAATTCAGTAAGTATGAGTTTTATCAGGATAAGATTTAGTATTTGGGACATGTAATTTTCAAAGAAGCGATTTCAATAAGCCATAAAAAAAGGTCAAAACAATCCTTAATTCACATGTCCCTAAATATGTAGTAGACATTAGACATTTTATGGGAATTAAAGATTATTATCGTAGTTTTTTTTTTTTTTTTTTTTTTTTTTTTTTTTTTTTTTTTTTTTTTTTTTTGAAGTTGGCCTACCTTATAACATATTAACAGAAGAAGGGAGTTAAACTTGTATGGACCCAAAAATGTCAAGAGAGTTTTTATCAGTTGGAATACTTGTCAACTATAGCTCCTATATTTAAAATTCCTTATGCCAATAAAGATTATAAATTATACACAGATACTTTCCCAGAATGATTAGGCGGGGTATTAATGCAACACACCGATGTTATAGCCTATGAATCTATAAAGTTAAAAGAACATGAAAATAATTATGTTCAGTGTATGATGTAGAGCTACCTATAATAATTCATGATTTAAAAATGTAGCACCAGTATCTTTTGGACAAGAAATTTACTTTAGTTATTGGTCATACTAGCTAATATATATCCTCATTCAACTAGATTTAAAATGCAAGGAAAGCAAGGTGGATGGCTTTCCTAAGCGCGTTTGATTTTAAAATCAAACATATCAAAGAAAAAAAATAAAGTTGCAGATCAATTAAGAAGAAGTTAATTAAGGTTTATGGAATTTATATAAGAAATGTTAAAACAGGCTTTGTTGAGCAAATCAAAACAACAATTTTAAAGGATCAAGTGTATAGACAACAATAAGGAAAATTGATGAATGAAGTTGGCCAAATAGAAAAATTAGATTATGCACTAAAATGGATGGATTTTTAACTCTCAAAAACAAAATTTACATTCCTAATGTGCACACATTTAAGCAATTGATTTAAGATGAGCAGCAAAAAATTCCCTTTTTTAATTCATCTAGGATATCAAAAACTTGTTACATCACTTTGAAAGGAATTCAATTGGCCAGGAATGAAAGGAGAGATAGTTGCAGATTTAGAAAAGTGTCTGGAATGTCAAAAAGATAAGATGGAATACCAAGACCCTATTGAGTTATTAAACCCTTTACCCATTCCTTAGTGGAAATGGAAATTATTTTTTAGATTTTATTACAGGATTACCTAGAACTAAAAGAAAACATGATTCTACCATGGTTGTAGTTGACAAACTGATCAAGACAAGCCATTTTACACTAGTTAAATGAAAAAATAAATATGTTCATATAGCTAAAAAAATTATGAATGAAATTTTTAGACTACGTTGGGTACCAAAAACAATAGTCTCAGACAAAGATGCAAGATTTACATCAAATTTTTGTAAGGCACTTTTCATATGATTGGGCACACAATTGAATTTCAACATTGTCTATCATCCTCAAATAGATGGGAAAATTGAGAGAACCAAATAGATTCTCGAAGATATGCTTCAACCCATTAAATGGGAATACTACTTACATCTGTTTTGATTTGAATATAATAAAAACTATCAAGAAGCTCTTAAAATGAGTCCCTTTGAACTCCTTTATGGAGGAAAATGTCATAATCCATTGAGCTGGAGTCAACTAGAGGAAAGATTAGTTTTTAGACCCGACCTCTTAAAAGATATGGAGTAGATGGTTAAGAAGGTAAGGCAGAACCTAAAAACTAATCAAGACAAATAGAAACGTTATGTACATCATAAAATGATTCATAAATAATACAATATGGGGTAACATGTTTATATCAAATTCAAACCAAGAAAAAGAACTTTGAGATTGGGAACTTGTGCTAAATTAGCACCTAGGTTGTGTGGGCCATTCGAGAGTCTGACATAGTAGGATAAGCAACCTACCAACTAGCATTACCCGCCTACATTAAATTACATAATATATTCCATGTATCAATATTAAACAAATATTTTCATGGTACTACTCATATTATTGACTCGAATGTGTGCAAGTCAAATCGGAAGGTGAGTTCGACGTCGAGCCTCTACAAATTTTAGACACGAGGGAAACTACACTCCAAAATCAAGTCATCGTCCAGGTTAAAGTGTAGTGGAATAAATTCATCCCTGAGGAGGCTACTTGGGAAATGGAAGAGAAAATGTGGGAAACATTGTTGAAAATGCAACAAGAAAAAAAAATCCTGATTTAATTTTCCCTTGAATTAAATTAGGAATAAAATTGTAATTCCACATAATAAGACAACTTGTACGAGTTAACTAAGTTAATTTGACTTAGTTGGATCATTTAATTTGAGTTGAAGGTCTAAATTGAGTCATGTAGAGTGTCTCCTACTTTATAGGAGCCCTAGTTGAGCTTATTTTGAGTTGTGATTAATTAATTCAGTTTAGTTGGGTTAAAGTCATTTAAACTAGTTCCAACTGATGGAGAAACTAGTAGGAGGTTAGATAGTGGGGTGTTGCTTCATGTGTTCAACCATTTAACTAATGATTCACTCATAAATAACTCATGCATGTCAGATATGAGAGTTAACTAGTTGAGATTGGAGTTCAAGGGCAGTGTATTATAAGTTGCATAACCATCCGAATTGTACAAGTGGTGCATGCAATCAGAGGAAGGCCCATGAGGATTGCACAATTCCAATTGAGGAATTTCCCTAATTAATGGTGGGGATAATTCCCAAGGAAATAGCGTAAGGAAATAGGGACTTGGGCAAGCAAAAAATTGGTTAATTATTTGCCTAGGCTTGTCTAGGAAGCTCTGAGATAGATAGAGATAGTGTAGAGGTTGCTTGGGCTTGAGAAAAGCTTTGTAATCTTCTCATATTTTCTAACTAATGCAATATAAAGATAGCAGGTGTTTTTAGTTGTGGATTTCCCCAAGAAATTATTGTGTAATTTGTTGATTGAATTCTTTCTCTTATATGCTTCGTGATTTCGTGATCATTTAATTTTTTTTGCTGATGAGTACAATAGATTCAAATCTATTGTTTTAGTGAATGAAAATTACCATTTTGAATCTACAAGGAATTTCTACATGGTATCAGAGTAGAAATCACA
Source organism: Pinus taeda (assembly GCA_000404065.3). Classification (NCBI taxonomy): domain Eukaryota; kingdom Viridiplantae; phylum Streptophyta; class Pinopsida; order Pinales; family Pinaceae; genus Pinus; species Pinus taeda. The sequence continues at coordinate 28,133 of APFE031616136.1, forward strand.
TTAGAATAGGAGAACACAATTTTGTCTTTGTAGGTGAAATCGAATTTCCACGATCATTCTTCAGAGTGAGTAGGATGTTGTTCTACGAATTGAGACTCGAATATGCCCTTGAGGATAGTTGGATTTATATTTCTTGGAAGGATAGGATGGAGGCAGCATTGGAAGACAACGGGCTGAAGGAATTCATAGGCAAAGATATTCCTAAGCCTCCAACAACAAATGCTCAAGATCTGGCAAAGTGGAAGAAATGTGTTGCAAAGGTGAGAAGGATCATACTAAAAGAAGTTTGAGATCATATTGTCTCAAACCTCCACAGGAAGGATACATCATATGAAATGTGGCAAGCCTTAATCAACTTGTTTTAGAACAATAATGACCACATGAAGCTGGCACTAAAGGACACGCTTCAGAAGATCATGATGAAGAAGGGGGACACAATACCCCAGTACCTGAGTAGGTTCACCCAATTTCGGGATGAGCTTGGGAGTGTTGGTATTATAGTTGTTGAAGATGATCTAGTTAGCCTAGCACTTCTAGGCCTTCCCAAGAGCTGGCACAACTACCAAGTTCAGTAAATGGGAGGGAGCATCTACCAAAGTGGGAGCGTTTTTGGTCTGACTTAGTGCAAGAATAGATAAAGTAGAGCCCCAGAGATGGAACCTCATCCAAGCATGATGATGAGGAGAACTGTGCCTTAGCTAGAAAGGAAAAGAAAGGGAAAGGAAAGAAATTCCAATCCAAAGGAGATTTTAGTCAAGGTGGCAAGAAGAAGGACTCTTCTAAGATTAAATGTTTTCATTTTCATGAGCTAGGACACTATGCCACGAAGTTTCCGCACAAGAAGGTCGAAAAGAATTCTTCAAGAGGAGTGGTAGGTGAAGCTCTTGCTTCATAATTCGAGTTGGATTTCACCCTCACTGCATGCATGGTGACATCAGTGATGGGTAGTGCATGGTATGTGGATAGTGGACCATCATTCCATATGACCAACAACAAAGAATTTTATAGTGACTTAGAGGAGAAGGACCTCTAGATGCACATCGATATTGGAGATGATGGAAGGTATAGTGCGACCGACATTGGTACTGCTAAATTTCAGAGTGAGTCTGGTTCTCCTCGCACATTAAAAGATGGCATGTATGTTCTGGGTCTAAAGAATAATTCAGTTTTAGTTGCCATGTTGGAGGACCATTGCTACGATGTGATATTTAGCAAAGGAAAGGCTTTTATTTGTCACATAGCCATAGGAAAAGTGAAGTGGATCGGGATTCGAGTGAAGAACCTCTACAAATTGGATGTAGAAGATTGTGTTTCTTTGAGCACAAAAGAAGAGAAGGTGCAGAGCCAAGACATCGATGAATTATGGCATAGAATATTGGGCCACTTGCATCATGGAGCTTTGAATATCATGCAACAATTTTTTACAAGACTTCCCAAGGGTGCACTAGAGCAGATAGATACATGCAAAGGGTGTACATTGGGGAATAACACCAAAGCCACTTTTCATGATAAGGACAGGCGAGTGTAAGAAATACTTGAAAGAGTTCATTCATATGTGTATGGGCCATTCTCGACAGCCACAGAGACAAGCACAGGTATTATGTAATATTTGTAGATGATTTCTCACGCAAGTGTTGGATTTTCTTCATGTAGAAGAAATATCATAGGTTCTCTAAATTTTGTGAATTTAGAGCACATTTTGAGAAAGACACTGGTAGGAAAGTGAAGGCTCTTAGGAGCGATAACGATGGAGAATATGTGTCAAATGAATTCAAGAACTTCTATGGATAAAAAGGCATTCGACAAGAGTTAATAGACCCCATAACCCACAATAGAATGGGGTGGCTGAAAGGAAGAACAAAAGTATTGTGGGAGTTGCATGAACAATGTTACATAATCAAGGCCTATCGTTGCACTTGTGGGCTGAATCATGCAAGACAATTGTATATGTGAAAAACATGAGTCCTCATCAGATTCGCGGGATGATTACACCAAAAGAATATTTTTTAGAGAAGACCATGAGATGTTCCCTTGAAAGGGAGCTTTAGTTACATGCATATGAGGAGCTTTTAGCTCCAAAGGAAGAACCTCAGGATGATCTAGAGTAGCGAGATGTAGAGAAGCAGAGAGTGGAAGCACCCACTCATGCAGAGACTTCCAGCGATGAAAGGAAGCACACCATAGATGTAGAAAATATTGTAGATTCACAAGCTCATGCAATGTACTAAAGCACAGGACAATAATCTACTTCTACCATCAACCAATGAGAAGCCAATAGATCGATGAAAACAATATGAATAAGAAGAAGACAAATCAATGGCACATAACACAAGATGTATATATGGAAATCCACTGCTCAAAACCCCACTATATGTATTTCATATATCAGAAATATGAGTGAATTTACAAAGTTTTTTCTCACTAGAAGAATTCCACACAAGTATGCTCAACTCTCTCAGCTCACAAGCTAGCTCAAGCCAAATCCTTAGGCTATTCAGCATCTCTCCAAGCCCCTAATCTCTTATGTAATTCCTAGGATAAAATAGCCCCTATTTAAATGGAATTCATGCTTCCAAAACTGCGCAATCCAAAAATAGGATCGATCTTTGATGCATGCATGATATTTAAACTCTAGTAAATAATACCATGTTATGAAACCAGCTCAAGAAAATATAGAAAAGATAGATCAACGCCTTAGAATTCAACCTCTTCGAGGGGGCAACCTCCTTTACATTACATAAATGAACAATTCTTTGATGATACAAATAAAATACTCTTTTCTATATATAGGAGTCTAAGGGTCATACATAATCAGAGCTACAAACATAATAATGTACGGCACAATATTATATAGTGGGCTCTATGGGGCACAATAGTAACATATGGCATACTGGTACATCAATTTATAATGAGTGGTTTACTAATAACAATAAGGGGTTACATTAGTAGTATAGGGGCCTAACATGCCCCTCTCCTTCAAAAAGCGTTGTCCTCAATGCTTGAGTAGTTCTTGATGCTTCTGTATAAAATTCTTGTCCTCCCATGTGGAATCTTCAGTGGGTACGCTCTTCCACTTGATGAGATACTCTGCAATTGATCGATTTCGTAGCTGTCGGGTTCTTGTTTCTGTGACTACTCCAGCTTCCAATATGACTTTTCCTTCCTCGTCAATTTCTAGCAATATTGTTTGAATTGGGATCTTTTGCGAATTTTGAATAAGTGGCCATACTTCTTTGTCCTTCTTCCATTCCACCCTTGATTCGTTTATCCAATTTGGTTGGATAATAGAAATAGCACAAAACAATGCTTCAACATCCTCATCCTTTCTTGAGAGTGCATATGCAACAAAATTTTGCTTCCATTTTCTATAGATGATGTCAATGTCATAACCCAACATATTTGTGACACATTTTTTCCGTTCTTCTAAAGATAATAGTTGTTCTAAAAAGTATTTAAGACAGTCATGATCCATTTTTACGATGAAGTGTCTTCCCATTCGATAAGGTCACCATTTTTTAAGTGCATGTAGTATTGCCAACAATCCCTTCTCATAAATAGCTTGCTTGAGATGTAGCAGTAAAAATACCAAATCACCTACATCAAAACATTTTTCACTACGATGTTGATCTACCTGTTGTTTCATTTGATTTTGCACCAAAGTGGCATTATCCTTTAAAATTTGGAGAACTTGTTTCTGATGCACGATGTGATCTTTCACCACTTGAACCTTTTTCTTCTTGATATGTCCTTCTATATTTAGAGTTTGAGGAGTGATAATTTCTTCCAATCCTTCACAAGATATGGTCGGATTCATTTCTTGATGCTCGATGTGATCTTTCACTTCTTGAACATTTTTCTTCTTCATATGTCCTTCTATCTTGATAGTTTGAGGAGTGGTAATTTCGACCAATGAATTATAAGATATGGTTGGATTAATTTCTTCCTTCTCGATGTGATATTTCACTTCTTGCACCTTTTTCTTCTTGATATGTCCTTCTATATTGAGAGTTTGAGGAGTGGTAATTCTTGCCAGTGCTTTACAAGATATTATCTGATTCATTTCTTATTTCTCTGGGGTGGGGTCCTGGCGTATATCCCCTTCTTTTGATGTTTCTTGATCCTTTTCTTCCTCCTCTTCATATTCTATGTAAAATAATTCTTCTCAGCACACTTATGACCTTTAGTGCATTTGCTATCACAATTGTAACAAAGCCCTTTTTCTCTTTTTTCTTCCAATTGTTGTGGTGTAACCCTTGTAGGCTATGGAAGGCTAGGAGAAACAACACTTCCATCTTTATAGTTGTGATGGGTAGACTTCCTTGTTGCCATAATTTTACTTTCAACTATGTCACAAATCCCTTTTACTCTTTCCAATTGTTATGGTGTTGCTTTAAAGAAGGTGTTGCTCTTTGTATCCTCATAATGTGCTATCATTTCCTCCGTGAAAATTAACCACGTAACAAGTCGTTTACGAGAACAAAGCCCTTTATACCATAAAAATTGATCTGGTTCTAAATAGGAAGATGCAATACATACCTTTTGTAACAATGGTACACCATGTAGATCAAAATATTGCTCCATCTGAAGTATTCAATTTACTGGATCCTTGCCATCAAACTTCCTCATCTTGCCTTTTTTATTTTATTTTAGGAGCTCGATCTTCAAACGACTGTAACTCTGTACTTTCAGATCTTTAAGTTCTGAAATTGTGACCTGCAGTAGCCCTCTATGTCCTCTTTCCAATTCCACCAATCTGATCCCAATTGGATTCTTTATAACTCAGTTATGCAAAATCTCCCATAGTGACCTGATTATAGACTAGTTCAGTAGAGTGAACTTGTACGGCGTACCACGAGTCACTGTTTTGACCTTTGGCTCTAAAAAATATGTACAAGAAACTACAGTCCGTCCTCTTTCTGTACCGTCTTATGAAATTTCAATCCAATGCTCAAAGAGAAAGTTATGACAATGTTCCCCAAGTCACCTGTTTGGAATGTAATTCAGGAGTCTGCAAAAATACCAGCTTCCTCAGATCATATCCCCGCAAATATAGTGCAAAAATATCTTAAATTCGGACCCACGATTCAGCGCGACGTCTTCTCAAATGGGTTTTTCTTTCGGCTTCTGAAACGTCACAGAAAAAATGTTATAGCGAAAATGCCACGATGACCTGTTTTGAGCAGCGAAACCCTAGAATCCAAAGCTCTGATACCAAATGTTATGAAACCAGCTCAAGAAAATATAGAAAAGATAGATCAATTCCTTAGAATTTAGCCTCTTCGAGGGGGAAACCTCCTTTACATTACATAAATGAAAAATTCTTCGATGATACAAATGAAAATACCTCCTTTCTGTATATAGGAGTCTAAGGGGTCATAACATAATCAGAGCCTACATAACAAAAAATAATTGTAAGGGGCACAATATAACAATAGTGGGCTTCTATGGGGCACAATAGTAACAATATGGGCACTACATGGGTACATCAATATAATGAGTGGGTTGTACTAATAACAATAAGGGGTTACACTAGTAGTATAGGGGCCTAACATACCACTGATAGTACATTGCCCCTGCACTCTAATCTCAACTAGGTCTTTCTATGAACTAACATGCATTAGCTTCTCATGAGGGAATCTTCAGTTAACTAGAGTAGCACTAGTGGATGCATTAGTACACTAACTAACTATTAGTCCTCTATTAGTTCCGCAGATAGTTAGAACTAATTTAACTAACCTTAACTTAGTAAATTGAGTTATCTAGTTACAATTCATAAATAAACTCATCTTGGACCCCTAAAACTTAGGGAGAACATATACATGACTACAGAAAGACTTCCAAATCAAAATTCCTAAGCTAATTAAGTTAATTAAACTTAATTAACTATTTACAAGTTGCTATGAGAATAGAATTTGATTTTAATTCTCAATTTAATTCAAGGACAAATTAAACTGGAATTTCTTGTTGCATTTCTCAACACTCCCTCTCAAATAGAAAGGGGTTATCATCTACCCTGATCCTCTCTCTATGAAACTTGAATTTACATATTGAAAATGCCTTTGTCAAAATGTCAGCATCTTTCTCCTTCGTGGGAATGTACTCTAACAACATAATCTGCCTAAATACACAATCTCTGAGATTATGATATTGGATATCAATATGCTTGGACTGATCATGAAAAAATGGATTTTCAGAGAGTTTGATACAACTCTGACTATCACAGTTGGATCCATATGTTGACCAAATAAACTAGCTAGAATCTTCATCATCCATATGGCCTGACATGCAGCTTGAATCACAACCATGTACTATGCCTCTGCCAAGCTAAGTCCAAATGATCTTTGTTTCTTATTGTACCAAGAAATTGTCGTTGACCCAATACTGAAGATCCCTCTTGATGTGATTTTCTAATTAGATGGAATCCTTCCCCAATCTGCATCAGTGAAACCTTGAAGCTTCACTCCCTCTACCGATATGTACCATAATCCATACTGAGAAGTGCCCCTAAGGTATCTCAACACATGTTTTTCCACCTTCTAATACAACTTGGTAGGCCTAACCATCGCTTGACTAAGTTGGTTAACAGCATAACATATATCCGGTGGTGTGTTCACCAAGTACATGAGTGAACCCACAGGCTGCCTGTAAACAATATTTTCCACTATTTCTCCCGAAGTAGCATCCTCCTTCCTCCAATTACCTGCTGGAGGAGTCTCCACGGGTTTGTTGCTCTCCATGTGAAATATCCTGAGTATCTTGTTGGAATACTTTCCCTGAGACAAAAACAACTCCCCATCACCCTTCCATACCTTCATGCCAAGAAATTAATGCATGAGCCCCATGTCCTTCATCTCAAACTCTCTTGCAAGGTCCTCCTTGCAATATTTGATCAGCTGATCATCACCTGTCAGTATGAGATCATCAACATAAAGTGTAATGATTTTTGATTTGGGGTAGCATCAGACGTGCTCTAGCCACGAAATTTGATGGAGAGGTTGGGGCACATGAGATCTCCAATACCCAGATAGGGTATGGAAAGATTCTAAACAGATCAGGAGATATTAAAACAATTAATATTTTTAATGGAGTCCCTAAGTCTAAACTTAGGGAAAAAAAATATTAATGTGTATTAATATGAATCTATGTTAGAATGGTCCAAAAGACATGGATCAAGTAGATCTAATATTAGACATTGATTAGGGACTTAATCTCGTTCGTTGATATGTCAATAGGAAAAGTATAAGAGGAGGCCTGAGGGTCACTTGGAGAATACACCAAAGTGATCAGTCATTCTATTCTCTAGAGCGGGATTTGCTAAGAGAGATAGAATTAGTGATCAGGGATGCAATTGAGGGGAATTTGAGTATAGAGAGATAGAAAGGTAGATATAGTGCAGGGAGAGCAGCGCAGTAGCCAAGGAGAGTGACACAGAGCCAGCCAGGGCTCATGTGGGGCCACACAAAGTAGTCAGGAGCTGCACAGAGCCTCAGAGAGGCCAGCGTTGCTGATGTAGAGGGCCAGAGGGCTGATGCAAGGCCTCCTAGGGTTGACACAGGGCTAGCGTGAGGTAGATAGGGGCTGACGCAGTCCAGAGAGAGGCTGATGCTAGGGTTTTTGGGGCAGATTGGTGCTAAGTAGCTGCCGGAAGGACTATCCAGGGTTTCAGCCAGGAAATTTGTCAGAAATTGAGAGGTATTAATACCAATGAAATTCTCTATTGGGTAGGCCAGTTTCAGCACCCAGATTGTACTCTAATATTGCTTAATAAGAAAACCCTCAGATAGCTGCACCGGTTTTCCCACATTGGGTTTTCCAAGGATATTAGTCCAAAAATAATGGTGCCATATGGTGTGTTTGTTTCTATTTCTTTTAGTTGCTGATATGTAATATTTTGAGAATGCATTAGTGTTTATTTTCAATATTTACATTGTAAATAACAAGTAGGTAGGAATAAATCCGATAAAGTGCATGGAGTGTTTCTAACTAAGTAAACTTAGAAACTTCAACAATGATTAACAACTTGCCTTCCACCACTATGTGGTAAAGTTTTTCATCTACTTCACTCTTTATGAAGCCCGACTTGGTGAAGTAGCTATCTATCCTGGTGTACCAAGCCAGAGGTGCTTGTCTCAACCCATACAATGCTCTCTTGAGATGACACACATGTGACTCATGGTCAAAGGTCTAAAAACCTTCAAGATGTTCTATGTACACCTCTTCCTCAATCATGCCATTAAGGAAGGATGTCTTCACATCCATCTTATGTATCTTCCAACCCATCTGTGCTGATAGTGCCAATATAGATTTGATTGATGAGTATCTTGCAACAAGAGAAAAGGTCTCATCATAGTCAACCCCTCTACTTGTGAAATGCCATGGGCCACAAATCTAGCATTATGCCTCTCCACACTACCATTTGTAGCTTGCTTTATCATGTAAAGCCAACGGGAGCTCACCACTAACTTGTCCTCTAGTCTCGAGACCACATCCCAAACATTGTTACGAACTATGGAGTTATACTCCTCCACCATGACATCAACCCAAACTAGCTGTTGCACTTCTTCCTTCAAGGAAGATGAATTTATCACAACAAATTTGCCCATAAGAGCCATGTATCCAGTGTACCTCTCAAGTGACCTCTTCTACCTGCACTGAGAAATGGGTGCTCCTGCATTATCTCGTGCATCATCCAACAATATGTTAGTCTCTCTGGTGCACTTTCTTCCCTCTCTAGAAGATTTTGCCTGAGTGGATGTCTCTACTCCTAGATCCTCTGCATGTTTCTGCTCCACATCAATATTAGGCTCCTCATTCTTAGGGTATAAAAGCTCCTTATTCACATGTAGCTCAAACTACCTCTTAAGGGGAACTCACATGGCCTTCTCCTCATCAAATCTGACATCCCTGCGAAGCACTATCATCCTATTGGTCAACGAGTACACTCGATAGTTGTGAGGTGTATCAGTGTACCCCAAAAATATCCCCAACTTTGTTGTAGGATCAAGCTTCTTCCATGCATCTGAGAATTAGAAGCTTGGAGGCTTGGAAATTTAGCTAAGTATTGGCCAAAGGAAGTCATCAGGTAGAGGATAGGAAATTCTTTTGCTGGTTAAGCTCAAGGTTGAGCAGAGCATATTGTATTCATCTAAATTCTTTGATCAAGGGTGCATGTAGAAAATTCTATAGATTCACAAGTTCATGCAATGTACTAAAGCACATGACAAGAATCTACTTCTACTATCAACCAGTGGAAGCCAATAGATCAATGAAAAAAATATGAACAAGAAGAAGACAAATTAATGGCACATAAAAAAAGTTGCATCTGGGGAAATCCACTGCTCAAAACCCCCATTATCTTTATTACATATATCAGAAATATGAGTGAAGATACAAATCTTGTTCTCACTAGAACAATTCCGCACAAGTATGCTCAACTCTCTGAACTCACAAGCTAGCTCAAGCCAAATCCTTAGCCTATTTAGCAACTTTCCAAGCCCCTAATCTCGTGCATAATTCCTAGGATAAATAGGTCATATTTAAAGGGAATTCATGCTTCCAAAACTGTGCAAACCAAACATAGGATCAATATCTGATGCATGCATTATATTTACACTCCAGTAAATAATACCACTGCTAGTACATTGTCCTTGCACTCTAGTATCAACTGGGCCTTTCTCTAAACTGACATGCATGAGTTTCTCATGAGGGAATCTTCAGTTAACTGGAGTAGTACTAATGGATGCATTAGTGCATCAACTAATTGTTAGACCTCTATTAGTTCCACAAATAGTTAGAACTAATTTAACTGACCTTAACTCAGTAAACTAAGTTATATAATTAAAATTCATAAATAAACTCAGCCTAGGCCCCTAAAACTTAGGGAGAACATATCCATGACTACATAAATACTTCCAACTTGAAATTCCTAAGCTAATTAAATTAATTAATCTTAATTAACTATTTACAAATTGTTATGAGAATAGAATTCGATCTTAATTGACAGTTTATTTCAAAGACAAATGAAACTAGAACTTCTTTTTGCCATTTCTCAACAATAGAAGTTGACAGATTAATGCATGATGCTAGAGACAATGTGGTCACTAGATCGGTACACTGGCTACATGGCTCTGATGAGTGAGAGTGTAGAGACTGAGCCATCCTCGTTCGAGGAAGTAGTGCAAAAAATAGTATGGGTTGATGCCATGGTAGAGGAGTATGACTCCATTATCATAAACAATGTTTGGGAAGTGGCCCCAGGACAAACAGACAAGTCAGTGGTGTGTTCCAGATGGCTTTACAGGGTAAATCAATATATGGGAGTGTCCAGAAACACAAGGCCAGATTTATGGCGAGAGGGTTCTCTTAGGTGGAAGGAATTTATTACAAGGATACTTTGCTCCAGTAGCAAGTACTCTTCAATAAGATCTATTCTAGCACTTTCAATGTAGATGGGATGGAAGATACATTAGATGGATGTGAAGACAACATTCCTCAACGGAGTGACTGAGGAAGAGGTGTATATTGAACAGTCAGAAGGATTTGAGATCTTCAACAGAGAGTCGCATGGGTGCAGACTCAAGCAAGCGTTGTATGGATTGAAACAAGCACCTCATTCTTGGTACACCAAGATCAACAACTATTTCACTAAGCTGGGCTTCACCAAAAGTGAAGCAGATGCAAACCTTAACCATATTTTTGCTGAAGATAAATTATTGACTATAGTATTATGGTATTATATGTCAATGATTTGATTCTAATAGGTGATGAGAAGATGATAAAATATTTCAAAGAGGGTCTTGCAAGAGAATTCGAGATGAAGGACCTAGGGCTCATGCATTATTTCCTTGGTATGGAATTATGGCAAGGAGATGAGGAATTATTTTTTCTCTTGGGGAAAATATGCAAATGAGATACTGAAGAAGTTCCACATGGAGAGCAACAAACCCATGGAGATTCCTCTAGCAGGGAATTGGAGGAAGGAAGATACTACTTCAGGTGAAGTAGTGTAGGCTACTATTTATAGGCAACTTGTGGGTTCTCTTATATATTTTGTGAACACATGACCAGAAATATGTTTTTCAGTTAACCAACTTAGTCAAGCAATGGTTAAGCCAACCAAAATATATTGGAAGGAAGCTAAACATGTGTTGAGATACCCTAGAGGCACCACTCAATTTGTTCTATGGTACAAAAGGATAGAGGGAGTAAAGCTTCAAGGCTTCACAGATGCAAATTGGACTGGGATTCCATCTGACAGGAAGAGCACATCAAGGGGAATCTTCAGTATTGGGTCACCAATTGTTTTTTCGTATAGCAGGAAGCAGAGATAAGTTGCACTCAATTTAGGAGAAATAGAGTACATGGTTGTTAGTAAAGCAACATGTGAAGCTATCTAGATGAGGGAGATCCTTGTTGGGTTATTTGGTCAGCAGATGGATCCTATAGTGATTTATTGTGACAATAAAAGTTTTATCAAACTTTATGAGAATCCAACTTTTCATGATCGTTCCAAGCATATTGACATCTAATATCACCATCTACGAGATTGTGTGCATAGGAGAATCATGTTGCTGGAGTACATTCCTACAAAGGAACATGATGCAAACATCTTGACTAAGGCACTGTCAAGAGGAAATTCGAGTTCCATAGAGGTAGGATTGGGTATCTGATAATCCCTTTCTTGTTGAGACAGACAGTTGAAAATGCAACAAGAAAAAAAAATCCTGATTTGATTTTCCCTTCAATAAAATTAGGAATAAAATTGTAATTCCACATCACAAGACAACTTGTAAGAGTTAAGTAAGTTAATTTGACTTATTTGGCTCAGTTAATTCCATTTGAGGGTCTAACTTGAGTCATTTAGAGTGTCTCCTACTTTATAGGAGCCCTGGTTGGATTTATTTTGAGTCATAATTAATTAATTCAGTTTAACGAAGTTAAAGTCGGTTAAACTAGTTCCAACTGATGGAGGAACTAATAGGAGGTCAGACAAAGGGGTGTTGCTTCATGTGTTCAACTAGTTAAATGATGATTCACTCATAAATAACTCATGCATGTCAGATCTAAGAGTTACCCAGTTGAGATTGGAGTTCAAGGGAAGTGTATTATCAGTTGTATAATCATTTTAATTGTAGAGGTGGTGCATGTAGTCAAAGGAAGGCCTATGAGGATTGCGCAATTCCAATTGAGGAATCTCCCTAATTAATAGGGTGTTAATTTCCAAGGAAATAGGGACTTGGGAAAGCAAAAAATTGGTCAAGTATTGGCCTAGGCTTGTCTAGGAAGCTATGAGATAGATAGAGATAATCTAGAGGTTGCTCGGGATTGAGAAAATCATTGTAATCTTTTCATATTTTCTGATTAATGCAATATACATATAGCAGGGATTTTTAGCTGTGAATTTCCCCATGAAATCATTGTGTAATGTGTTGATTGAATTCTTTCTCTTGCATGCTTCGTGATTTTGCAATCATTTAATTATTTCCACTGATGAGTAGAGTAGATTCAAGCCTATTGTTTTAGTAAATTATAGTTAGTAGTTTGAGTCTACAAGGAATTTCTACAAGCATTTCCTTCATTTTTTTAGAAGTGATGAAAGAAAAGGAAACATCGAGGATAATTTTTAATTTAAGGGGTGGAAGATGTAAAACACCTAGTGCAATTTTTTTTGCTAACTTTATTCTTTTGTATTTACTTGTAAATATTGAAGTGGAAATGTTGGTCGTGGGGCCAAGACTAAGTTTACTTTATTTATGTAAAGAAATTTTATAGTAATAAAGGAATATTTTTCTCTTGAAATATGATAGGAAATAACACATGAGTAAATTGGGCTTCCTGGTTATCCAAAAAAAAAAAATTAAGTGCTTGATTCCAAGTAGTGGACAAAAAGAAGAAAGTGATAGTCGTCACATTTGTAACCTTCTGAAATTCTCCCATATTTCCAAGAAAATCGCTACAATTGAGAAACAATGTTACTAGAGAGAGATGTTAAATTGGATGGGAAGATAGGGATACGCATTGTTGGAGAGAAATGCATGCTTAAGAAGGAAAAAAGGATAGATTGTTCCTAATTGAGAAAAAAAAAAAAAAAAAAAAAAAAAAAAAAAAAAAAAAAAAAAAAAAAAAAAGAAAAAAAAAAAAAAAAAAAAAAAAAAAAATCCTAGGTAAAGAAAACGAAGGTAGAACTTAAAAGCAAGACACTACTAAAAATTTGATTGGGGGGGGAATTGATAAATACCATTAAGTGAAAACAATTTGGGGGGATAAAAAAAGGTCGAAAGCTTGGGGGGGAGTTGTGGTGAATGTGACTCATTGGTTGGGTGGAACATGTTGATTTGTACTTTATTTTCAAGGGTTAGGATTTTATTATGTTATGTCAACAATTATGCTTTAGTAATATAATAGTTTGTAGATGTTATTGTATATTTGTTTAGTATCTATAAGAAATGCATCTACCTATAGTAATGGGTATTTTGAAATAACCAATATTATAGGTGGTATTTGACCATCAATTAGGAATGAATACATGTTATGATTAGTGGGTTTCATAATATGTTATAGATAAAGAATTTAATAGTTTGTGAATAGAGAAAGGAACCTATATAACCAAATTCATAGGCATATGTGTGCATGTAAAGTAAAATTTCAGTAATACGTGAGAATTTTGCTACTCTGCTTAATATTAGTGAATATTGGGAGAACAAATTTGTAGATTATTTTGTGGCAAAAATTATAATTGGATAAAGGGAATCTGGTAAATTTAATACATTGATATGTCAACACTAAACGATAATTTTGGTATTAATTTATCACCATAAGTAGTATTAGTTTGTGAGGTAAAAATACTTATGCAAAACCATAGGGTACCTATAACTATTCTTTCTAGAATATCTATATCTATATATATATATATATATATATATATATTTATATAATATATATATATTATATATAATATTATATATTGGATTCTGCCTGATTGAGTGTGTATTGGGAGAAATGACTAGTAGTATGAATCCTTTGAGAAAAAAAAGAAAAAAAAAAGTAGTTGTAAAATGAATATGAATGAATGAAATATGATTTGATTAAACGACCATAAAAATTCAATATAAAAAATGTAAGAATAAAATGAGAATACTCATAAAATTGCTTGAAATACACTTACATACACGAAAATATCATATAATGTTTAGGAATATAAATTATAAAATACAAAGGATGTTTTTATACAACTCTCTCCAAAAGGAGTGGAATGTGCATACTCTTGAGAGTAATCAACAAAAGTGTTCAAAAACTCTAGTGACAAATAACACTTTAGAGATATGGAAATTAGCTACATATGCAGGAATGAGTAGTCTTAAACCTTACACATTAATACTTGAACATGCCAACTATGACCATTATTCGTTGGTACCTTCCACCATATATGTACAATAGGTAAGAGTGGAATGAGGTTTTGACCTGTAGAAGCAAATCCTATTGTTTTACATTGAAACAATTGTGTTGAAGGCTGAAGTTCAAACTTGTCAGAGAAACAAGTTATTCTTGGTACCCTGGTGTATTTATTTTACCCACTAATTTGAGAAAAAGGGAACATGAATATAAAAAAATTACCTTAAGAATCCTATAATAGTCGTTTTCAATTAAAGACTTGTAAATGAACAAAATTGACCAGATAATATATGAACCTTTATGTTTATAGTCTTTTAAGGAAAAGGAAGAACGAGATTACAAATTCTTGTAAACTCAAAAAAAAATGAAATTATGATTCTAATGTGAAAAGAATCAGCCACAATGAAAGATACTCTAAAAGGACCAAAAAAAAATTAGGGAAATGAGAAAATCCCATGAAGATATGGTTGATACCTAGTTAGGACCTTGTAACCATCATCATTATGTTCATTGATGAGTTCCCTTGAAAAGAAAAAGATAATATTTCCATATGCGCCCATAAGAAAGGTTGTAAGAATTAAAATCGATTATAATTACTTTAATTAAACATATTTGGAGTAAGAAGGGTCCATAGCTATAAAAACCCCTTATCTTTTAAACAAATATCCAGAACTCAAAAATAAGTGAGAATTACCTTGGGTAAGATTAGGGTGTCGAACTGCCAAAAATTCCTAAGTCAGAGCTTGATATATAGACCTAATATGAAATAATCAAGTACTTTTATAAGTATTTCTAAGTGGGAACCTTCAAAATTTGAATAAACTTTAGCAATGAACTAAGAAAAGTGAAATTAACAAGAGGATTTCCATGGTCGTGGTTGGGAATACCTATTACAAGTATGTAGATAATTAAAAGAAAAAAATGAAAAAAATTCTTAAACCCAACAAAGGGGAGAATGTAAGTAATATAACAAAAATGATCTTAAGCCCTACAAAATCCATGAAAGGAACATTTTGCAAAAATTTAATCTCTGATATGAGTAACCGAGGAGAATTAATATAAATGGAAAATAAATTTAGTAGTTACTACCTGATTATGCAACCTCATAGCCCATGGTAAGATTTATTGTGAAGCCATAAAGGGTTATCTGGTTGAAGAGGCATGACCCATTGAGAAACCTGCAAAGGAACCAAGTAATAAACTCCCTAGAACAAAAAGTAGTAGAATCCTTTTTGAAATAAGGAGTAATTTGAGAAAGTGGAATCATAAAATCATTCTTAATCTCTAAACATAGCAATAGGGTTTGAAATACCTTACCATTTTAAAGAACCCCCATTTGACAACGAATAACCATAATTTCAAGGGATGTAAATGAGAAGAAAAAACCCACAAATTAAAAAAACTCAGGAGAAAATAAAGCTCGCTTGGTTTGAAAACCCTCATAGGTAGAATCAATTGAAAAACCTTGTGTTATTACATGCCCTAACATCTGAATTCAATTTGGATCATGTTATGTTGGAAGCTTGCAACAAAAGGAGGGAGTTTCATCAGTGTAATCTCCTTAAAGACTAGGAGAAACTCAAAATCCCTTAAGAGTTTTGTTGACTAGCATGAAACCTACAAGGAAACAAACAAATGCATTAGGCAAATTCTTCTTGAGACAAAATAGTCTAAACTTACAAACAAATCAGTAAATCTGAAATAAAACCCCTTTGGAAAACATAAAGGTACCTATTAAAGAAAACTTGCGATGATGGTGATACCACCTAAAAGGAAGGGAAAGAGATTAAATATGATGAAGAAATAAGGCCCCATAAGAAATCAAACGTTGCAAGGTCGAAACCATCACCTGTAGTTGCAAATACTTTGGATGAAATACCTAATAGAGAAAATGGCTTGTCGAAGGGATTTGGGGGGGGGGGGGGGGGGGTGTGGGGGGCGCATAGTTTACCCTACCAAACTACCAACAAGTTTCCCTCCATTTGATCACTTGAATGATCCTAACCATTCATGTTTGACATGTCACATGGTTAGGTCAATATAGTATGCTATGTGCGGGAATTCTAGTCCATGACCCACACCACGCGTGGCACACTAGTAAGGCCTAGAAAACTCAAGTACCAGGTTGTGGGTTAGAACCTTCTCGACTTACAAACACATAGTAAATCTTTTAACAACTTAAGTTATGTGGCCAAAGAAAACATAACCAAGGTTAAAAATAAAACAATCTAGGGTCAAAGACATGTTGGATCTAACAAAGCATGGATATGATTGCAACTATTATGTTATGTGTTCAAATAACATCAAGTTGAAAATGTGAGGCCTCCTTAATATTCAAAACACATTTTATATTGTGATTAAAAAAGAGAAATTATATATAAAAAATCACATGTTGTTAATAATATTACCAATCTCTATGGCATTGAGATGAAATTCGAGTAAAAGAGGGTTAATCTTGCATTATACTAGCATTAAAGTTAATAATATTTTTTTTATAGGGTTAATTTCATGGTGATGAAGTACATTACATTTTCTTTAACAATAGTTGTGGGGTCACAACAACAAAATTCAACAAATTCTTACTAAATGCTTTGCAGTGCTCATTGAAATTTGTGGCAATGGAAAAATAACTTAATATGGATTATGTTCAAGATGAATCATTGTTTAAGTTGATGGAGTTATACATAATGATATATTAGTGCATAAATGTACCCAAAAAAAGCACGTTGAGACTATTTACAAAGAAGAATACAAACACAATATGTTACAGAAGGAGTTACAATTATTAGCAATGTAAAATTGTAGGGATTTAGTTTCTATTGTTGTTTTCTATCCAATATCATGCAAAATTAGACTAGTGGTCAATTATAGAATTCCTTAGTACCACTGGGTGTTCCATCTCACTCCAACACTTGTCCTATATCCACTCTATCATTTACCCTATTTTGTTTCGCTCTTGAATTATTGACCCATGATCAATTGAGGAGAAATCAATGTAATGATAGTGAGGATTTTGTAGTTTTCATAGTTCTCCAAGCAATTGAAAAATCCCAACCAAAAAAATAAGTCTCCATGGAGCAGATCACACAAATATATAGTGTAAAGAACAAATATTTATTATTCTCAAAGAAATTCATTAAAAAGGGAGGGTTATGCATGCTCAAGCTAAGGCCAACCATCACAATGATTGGATTCCACTTCTAAATAAATTTTAGATATTTTTAATTCTTCCAAACTATATATATATATATATATATATTTGGTTATTACTCATTGACAAGATGTTGTATTTTATAGATCCGCCTCTCTATTCATAAATTTTCATCCTAAAAATATGGACCAATAAGGAGATGGAAGAACATGACTTGCATTTGCTTCTCTATATCCACCATTTCCTTACTGATGAAGGTTACCTTTTTCTTGCTTGTGTTCCCCTGTCTTGTTACTAAAGGAGTTATCTCTTCCCCTTTATGGTTTTTGAGAAAGTATGCTTTTCCACCTTTTACCATCAATATTTACTTCCTCTATTGTAGAAGGTAACATTCCTATCCCATAGGTATGGGCTACCAAACATCACTCCACATGCATTTAATGGTGCAAATTCACATTATACTTCATCAAAATAGTTAGAATTAATGGAAAACTTGATTTTTCAACTTCAAGTGATTCTCATAACAATTTTCCCTTGCAACCATGCTAGCTCATTTAGTTGCACCAACCAAGATAATAGGTTTGTATACCAAGCTGGTTGATCAATGTTTAAGAAACCATATACTACATTAGAAACCTTATTAAATAGAGTATTTACCTTCCCATTCTTTGCTTGAACTTTTATTTGGAATAATGCACATTTATCTCCACTCACTTTTGGCTTCTACAATATGATGCAAACTTTGGCTTTGTCTATATTGGAGGTGTTTTTTACCTTCTAAATTCTCTAAACCCAATGATCAAATTAATGTGCTAGTATATTTTTACACATTTATTTACCTTAGAAAACCCTCGTCTGAAGAAAAACTAGCAAAGAGTGATTTTTTTAGGTTTCAGAAAAATGTTACTACAACAATACCAAAGATATTATAGCCAATAAACAACCCCAAAAAATGATAACAAAGGTGTCCTCAGGCACACAAATTTTATTAATCAATGGAAAATAAATTACATAATAGATGCAAGAGCTTACAACAATCTCTCAATACTCTTGCATGAGAAGAAAAATAATCTTATGTCCTAAATTGAAATTTGTATGGACAACTTATCAAAAATGACAAGTGTCCACTTAGATTAAATGCAATGCTAACAATTTTTCTAATTTTAATACTAAGTAACAAATTCTTTTGTAGATGTACTAATAATATAGATGTTGATTTTCTAGTGTTAATTAGAAAAACACAATGTTTTGCAACTGATAATTACTTTCAATGATATATGATAATTTTTTTCCCTTGGAAAAAAGTCGTAATTTCTATTAATATGTAAGAAATTACATTTTGTAGATGCTTAAGCATATGCATGTGGAGGCATGTTGCCTATCAAGTTCAAAAGAACAAAAAAGATCCAAATATGTATTCTCCCATGATATATGATATTACTTTAGCACACCCCATAATATCATTAATCAATTACACTCATAAAATTCAACTTCTTAGATACTTCAGCCTCTTCCCCAAATTACTTTACATGTGTGAGAGAGATAAAAATGTGAGTGATGAGAGTATGAAAATGAGAAGTCCAAGTGTCCTTTTATAGTGATTTAGGGGTGCCCAAGAGGCATGTCTCTTTGCAAATTAAATTAAATATTCTTTCTTTTAATTTAAAATTTATTTTTTCTTTCTTTTAACTTGTGTATCTAGGGAATACCTCTTGTATCTACCCAAAAATCAACACTCCCTCTTAGCTAGGGAGGTTTTCACCTTGACTTCCTCAACATGTCCACTTAGCTAAAAATTTTCTTCATCCTAAGAAAAGATTGAATGAGACTGCTATGTTAATGTATCCATCCACTTCATGTTCCTTCTAGAACCACATGGAAATCATATTACATAAGCCTCATGCAAAGTATTTAGTCATACACTAGCCAATATTCTTTGGTGATATGGTAAGGTACCCCCTAACTGGGGTAAAAACAAAACTAGTCTCGGGTCACCAGCCAATGAAGATGTCACTTGGAACTAGGTCAATTCTCCCTAACCAATCGTGAAACCCTGGGCCCATTTACCATTCCCCTATGTCGTCACATGACACTTAAATGGTAAAAATACTTGCTCGATGCCTTAAAGCAATCAATCTACCCACTAGCCAAGTAACCCTTGAAAATATGGTCAGAACCTTCTAATCGGGGGAGCACTTTGAGCCCTTATGCTATCTGGTCCATTCTCCCTAGCCACATTACATGACATCTAGTCAATGCCCTTGACCTAGGGGGAATTTTTTCCTTGATGCTACAACATCAAGTTTACTCCCTCTCAACAAGGGATACATTCTCAACCACTCCAAGCTTATCCCTGAAGTATACAAACTTCATTTGAGATATAGGATTTGTGAGAATTTCAGCAAATTGTTCATCTGAAGAAATGTATTGGAACCTCACTACTCCCTTATGTACCATGTATCAAATTTTGTGGTACTCGACCTCAATGTGCTTTAACTTGTCATGGAAAATTGGTTTTTCCAAAAGCTTCACAAAGCTTTTATTGTCACAATGTATCATGGTCATCTCTAGCACCTGAGTAAACAATCTTATGAGAAGCTTTTTAAGCCACACTACTTCTCAACTCACTAAACTAGATGAAATATACTCAACCTCTGTAGTGTTGAGTGTGACAGATGTCTGCTTCCTGCTCATCCATGATATCATAATAAAACCCAAACTTAAGCAACATCCCAATGTACTTTTCCTATCTTCAAAACCCCTTCCAAATTGGATTCTGTGTATCCTTGCAATTGTAATTCACCATTTGAGACATATTTGAATCCATAACTGACTATACCATGCAGATATCTCAACACATACTTTACCACAATCCAATGTACATGCCTAGGTTCCACCATTAACCGGCTTAGAGTGTTCACCGAAAATAAAATACTAGGTTTGGTATTAACCAAATACATCAAAGATTCAATCAATTTTCGATAAATAGATGGATCCACCAAATCTAAGTCACAGCCTCTTAGCTTCTTCAAATTGGTCACCATGGGAGTGGCCATGGACTTGTATTCCATCATCCCAAATATCTAAAGGATTATAATAATATAGTTCTCTTGACCAAGTAATATCTCACCCAACTTCTGCCACACTTTTAATCTCAAGAAGTAATGCATCAAACCAAGATCCTTCGCCTCGAACTCAAAGATCAACTCCCTCTTACATTGATCAATGAGACTTTCTACTCCTATAAAAAACAAGTCATCAACATATAAAAACAAGATCATAAACTCACCTTTAACAACATTATAGTGAAGATGGAGATCGACATCACTCTTAATGAAACCAAGACTGATCAAGTATCCATCAATCTGAAAATACCAAACCTGAGGTTCTTGCTTGAGCCCGTACAATGCCTTCTTTAATCTGCATATATGAACTCCTTCTCATGTACCTCAAAGCCCTGAGGTTTCTCTATGTACACTTATTCCTTAATCACTCCATTGAGGAAAGAGGTTTTCACATCCATCTAATGCAATTTCAACCCATTATAGAGACAATAGAAATAATAGTTCTAATAGAATTGTATCTAGTGACTGGAGAAAACATCTCTTCATATTCCTCTCCCTCTTTCTAGGAGAACCGTCTCACCATAAATATTTATTTATACTTTTCTATGATACTGTTCTATTGTATGCTTAATCTTATAGATCCACTTGGAAGTAACCACTAACTTCCCCTTAGGTATCGACACAATTTTCCACATATCATTCTTCATGATGGACCGATATTCCTCGATTATGGTATCCTTCCAAACTTTTTGGCATGTTGCCTCACTATAGTTGGATGGCTTAGAATAAATGATGTGACTCATCCGTGTTCATATCCTAAGTACTTATTAGGATGTTTTCTTTCCTTGAAAGTGTCATGGGGAGTTGCACACCCTTTTACATGCTGCAACGTACTTTGTAGCCATGCTGACCTCTTCTTGGATTATAAAACAATGATCCTAAGTGGGTCCACTAGCTCAATGGGTACTTTTGGCTCTTCTTGCTGATCTAAATGATGTTTCACATGTACATAAGGACCTAGATCCACATCCCTGGGAGCCTCTTGCTCCTCATCATAAATATCCATGTGAGATCCTTTGGAACTTTAGTAGGTTGCATGCTTCCACTCTTCCTGACTGTTTGCTCCATCTGAAGCAGAATCTCTTCTAGTCATCTGGCATGGTTCTATATGTTTGTACAATTTCTCCCTCTTGAACATAAATCACTTTTGTGAGTTTATGCTCAATGCTAGGAGAACCCTATGAGATTCCCTTTAAATCTCCTAGTTAGTTTCTTGTGAATACTAGTGGATCTATGGCGTTATTCACCCCACACATATTCTCCAACCATTTTCTCATTGGTGTTGTGAGTTTAAATATATCCTCACATTAAAATTTGTATTTTACTCCATGGGAATTAGGCTCTAATCCACCCACACAACGTTTGACTTTTTAAAATTTTTCTTCCATAATTTGTGTGATTCTTTCGTAAATTTTGGTAGAAGTAAAAAAATAAATATGCAATACATTCTTTATATTTTAGTAATTATACATTTTTACTATGGATTACTGTCCACCATAATTTATGCATTTCTTTGCATAAATTTAGGTAGGAGTAAAAATAAATATGGTGTACATAAAGATTGTAACAAGCTCTCATAGCATGTTGATTTTCTAGTGCTAATTAGACAAGCATGAGTTTTTGCAAATGATAATTATGTCCAATGATATATGATATTACCTTAGCACACCCCAAAATATCATAAAATTAAACTTCTTAGAAATTTCGGTCTCTTCCTCAAATTATTTTCCACGTGAGAGAGAGAAAAATGTGAGTGATGAATGAGTATGAAAATGAGAAGTTAAAGTGTCTTTTTATAGTGATTTTAGGGTACCCAAGAGGCATGTCTCTTTGCAAATTAAATTAAATATTCTTTCTTTTAATTTAAAATTTACTTTTTCTTTCTTTTAACTTATGTAGCTGGGGAATACCTCCTGCAACTACCGAAAAATCAATAATAGGAAATCCTAACTATATGAGAATATAATTCTAAACCAAAGTATTTTTGGATCATAATATCTAACATTCCCCCCCTTTGATCCAAAAGTATATTATAACAAATACCAAGCTCTTCTCTAAACTTAGTGAATTTGATCTTGCCAAGTGGTTTTGTGAAGATGTTTGTGATCTGATATTCTAAAGCACAATATTTTGTTTTGGTGACACCATTTGCAATGAGATTACTGATGTAATGATATTTGGTGTCGACATGTTTCGTTTTGGAATGAAAAACTATATTTTTGGAAAGTTTAATGGCTGGCTAATTGTCAATCAACAATGAAGTGACTTATTGTTGGTAGTTCACAAATCCTGTAAAACTCTGTGTATCCAAACAATCTCACATGTTGCTTCCCATGTTGAAGAGTGTCATGCCTTTGTTGAGGAATTTTCCAATGTAGTATGTTTCTTACAACTTCAAGAAATCGTTGTTTAACCCGTATTCATCAAATATTTTGATTTTTATGTCATATCCTCAACATTCCTAGTAAAATTTTCATCTGAATGCCTAATAAGGACAACATTGTTATTCTTTTTTGTATAGCAAGTCATAATACTTCATACCTTGGATACACCAAAGAACTTGTTTTTCTACATTTTAGTGCTTCCCATTGGCTCTTGCATAAATATTGATAGAATATAGTCTACATATGATAAATATGGGCGAGAGGTTGTCAAATAAATCAAGCTTCCATTCAACTTCTTGTAACAAGTGTTGTTTACCAAATCACCCCTTCAAATTTTTTAATTTGCTCCATTGGGGTGAGAATGGGCTTGCAATCTGTCATGCCAATTTTTTTCAACAATTAAGATGCATATTTCATTGACTAATCAAAATGTTGGAATAATTCAACTCCAAGATAGTAGTGAAATAATCCGAGATTCATCATATCTTGAATCCAACCTATAATTCATGTTTCACTTGAATATGATCTTCATTATTCCCATTAGGGATCAAGGCATCCACATACATTACCAATATCACCATATTTTCACCCTATTTACACACATATAAAGTATCATCTGATTCACTTCGTTGAAATCCTACTTTGCAAAGATAATCATCTATTTTAGCATACCAAGCTCTAGGAGCTTGTTTCAATCCATATAATGCCTTCATTAATTCACACTTTATGTTCATGGCCTTCAAGCTCAAAACTATGAGGTTGAGTCATATAGAATTATTCTTGCATGTCTCCATTGAGGAAGACACTTTTAATATCCATGTGATGTAATTTCAATCCTTTTTGAGCTACCAAAGTAATTACCATTCTAATTGTGTTCTATTCATTGTAGGTGTAAATGTTTTTTCATAGTCAATCCCTTCATGTTGTGCAAAACCCTTGGCCAAGAGTCTTTCTTTATATTTCTCAATGATTCCATATATTTTATACTTAATTCTATAAGGCCATTTGCATCTAAATTTGGAGGACAAACAACAAGTTTCTAAATACCATTTTCAATCACTGAATTATATTCATCAATCGTTTTTTTTTCCCTTGTTCATGTTGTATTGCCTCTTTTAAAGTTGAGGGTTCAATAAAATTATTTGTTACTAATAAAAAAAAAAATTCTACTCTAGCACCACTCCATGTTCCAATTTTTTTCATTTCATCTGGATAAACATTTTTCATAAGTTTTTCGGCCCACTTTGGTAATTTATTTTGACTATATTGGGGATTTGAACCATTTCCATTATGAAAAAGAAGATTGACATGAGTTAAAACTATGATTTATTCTGGAGTATCTAAATTGTTTTCATTAGAATCTTATGAACTTCCATTGCCTCAAGAATCAACAAAATTTTTTGATGAATATTTAGAGGAACTTTTGACGAAGAATCATAATCTGTTGTTGTTAAATTCAAATCTATTTCAAACCATCGTTATTTTTGTATCCTATTTTTCTCCTTATTTAATTGCTTTTCCAAAATTTTCAAGAAGGTTTTCAATTTTTGTAGCACTTTTTATTTTTGTTTTGTTGAAGATGGCATCTTGAATTACAATAAATTTACAATTGAATAAAAGATGATATCTCTTTTTTCCCCTCATAATCTCTAATCATTATACATTTCAAGCTTCTTTGTTTTTTCTTAGTTGTTTTTTTCCTTAGGAAATAAAGCATAACAAACTGAACCAAACACTCAAAGATGTTTAAATTTTGGTTTGAAACCATACCATGCATCATATGGAGTGTATCCATCCAAGGAAGCAATGAGAGATCAATTTATTAAATAAACTACAATTATTTAAGTTATGTTCATCCTTTTTGTTACTCCATTATGTTGTGGAGTATAAGAATTTGGGAATTGCCTTCTGTTAGCGCTTGAAATTTCACCTCAGGCTGAAAAAGGCAAACCTCAAGGCAACATCAAACCATTTAGCCTCGTAGCTAGCCCTACGGGGCAGGAGAAGGCTCTCCCCGGTCAATCTCAGTAAAATATTCAATGAATGAGATTACCAATAGGGTAACACTGATTTTAGGCTAGTAAACTGATCAAAAGGGTTGATTTGGGGTTTTTAGGGTTTTTGGTGGCAAATTGAGGGGATGGCAATTTTGGGTGCGGGGATTGGACACAATTTCTGCAGGGGGTTCTTTGGGGCAAGGTAGGAAATAGTATTGATGCCTTTGATTGAGGTGGATGATTAGGAATGACAGGTGAGGAGTTAAGGAGAGCAAACAATAACTTTGAATTCTCCTTAAACAGTAGAAAACATTGAAATTAAACAAACTTAAAAGCAGAGCATGACAGTCATGAATTCTTACTTTAACACTTCTTTTGCTTAATGTGCAGAAGGAAAAGAAAGGAAATGATTCACATAACACACTTACAGGTACATAGAGAAACACACCATCAATACATGTAACCACAAGAATCCCAAAAAGGACAGCAAAACCTTGGTCTTCCTTAGCCAAAAATTGCAGAGATACAGTGAAATAATACAATGATAGATTCTCCCTCAAGAGTCCAACCATGAAAATGAGAAAGAAAGTAAATAATATAGATCATCTAACCTCTTTCCCTGCCTCTATGGGTCGAGCTCACTATCCTAGGAGCTGTTTCAACCACTTCTAAACTTAGCACTACAAACTAGGCAGTCAAAACAACTTGCCTCTATAAGATAGGAAACATTCATTTAATTTTCACCTTTTTATGAATGAATCTTCTAGAAGAGGTACATAAGAGTAAAAGTGTCATAAAAGTACATTAATTACATCACATAGGATAATATTCCACCCCAAAAAGTCAAACAGGGTGAAACTGCGTTTTTCTGAGCTGTACAGTGAAATTTAGAGAAATTTCCCTGACGGGTCGCGCGCCTCTGCCTGACGAGTTGTGTGCCTTTGGCACCACTTTTTGGGCACTTCTAGGTGTCCAAATGAAGAAAGAGTAGGCTGGTTGGAAAGGTATATGAGTCTACTTTCCAACCCAACTGGAATTTATTAATTTGGTGGTCATTTGCCCCTCCAAAATTGCAATCTCCCAAGACTGGTTTCTGTGTCTCAAAAAAGTGACAAAAAGTCATTTTTTGCTTGTTTTTTGACTTTCTGGAGGCCCAAAACTTCGCCAAATCTCTAGTCCTTTGATGAGCACGTGTAACTTTGCATGAAAAATCTGGAAATGCTGAGTTTTTGCAAAATGGAGTTGCCGGGATGAAGGGTCTCACGGGGGGTGAGACCCGTTAATGGAGAAAACCTGTAAATTGCCTGAAAAAACCAAAATTTACCCAAAATGCTCAAAATTTCTTGGGATTTGTGCTGTGGATAGGATATTTAGTGCCTTGGTCCTTGAGTGAAGCCTAGGCCAAGATGTGGAGGGGATCAGGCCTCTTTCTTCGTTTTAGTGCCTTGGCCAACCTCCTTGGATCTGGCGATTGTAATTTTGACATTTCTCTAAAACCATGACACTTGTGCAAAACGTGAAGGAGGTTTTTCTTCTTTGGCGTGTTTTGGACAAAAAAATCTCTCAGTTTTCCAAAATTCATCTTTTATTGCTCTGAAACACCATTTGAGTGAAACTTATCCCAATGTGTGAAACAAGGAATTTTGTCGAAATGAAGTGAAATGAAGGGGATAAGGGGCTTCTAAA
>APFE031616137.1:18320-32906 GCA_000404065.3 Pinus taeda
GTAGTTCATTTTAATTTTGTTTTAACAATTTTAAAAATAGAAAGGGGAAAAGATATCTTCATAAATCGTTACGTTCCTTTTCATTTACAAGGTTTGAAAATAATAGCGGAGAGTTTGATCTTAGATAGGCAATGGACAAGGAGAGCCGGGTAGAAAACACAAAATAGAGAGCCGGGTAGAAAACACAAAATAGGGTTTGGATGGGGTGTTTCAGCAAAACTTTTTTCTGATGCATTGATTTATTAGAGTTATTAATTAAAATATTTGAAATTGATTATGGGTTTAAAATATTTGAATATTGTTTATGAAGTTTTGGATAAAGAGTAATTGGGTGTTCTATAAAAATATTTTTTGATTTGAAGTTACTGATTTATTTTGGTGTTATGTTAAGACACTTTTCAAGATAAAGCTTTCGATTCACTTTTTTTTTTCAATTATGATTATAACTTTTCTCCATCTTGATTATAAATTGAACATGGTGAAGATGTAATCCCTACCAAATTTTTTAAAAGAATAAAATATTTAAAGACTATTCCTTAAAAAAAAGTTTCATCATCTAGTCCTGGTCAACCTTAAAAATAAATAAATATAAAATTATAATATACTATAAAACACTTTAAAAAATTAATGTGATCTAGGATATGTTACTGTAAAACTTAAAAAAAATGTATTTAAACAATATTTTCTAGAAACGCTATTTTAAAGAAGTTCATGATCACGATTCTTGAAAGTCATTGGAAGACCATCCCTGCACTCTTTAAATTAAGTCTTGGTAGTGCTGTGGCTTTCTGATATCAGATTTGCACTAGGGCTACAACAATGAAGAAGTTTTGACATCTTATTTATCAATCCTCAAGTCAATTGCAAACCCTAGCCCCATCGTACATATCACAAAATATAGAATTGTTCCAAACCAGAGGACTCTCCTCCCATAATTTCTGATCCACCGGAGCAGAGAAAATCATGTCCGTGGCATTGAATGCCTCAGGGAAACCAGAACAAACCCCCGTCGAAAAATGTGTACTTTCGTTTTCCATGATAGGGATCTGGTTATTTATGTTAAAATGATCTTCGACATTATTGCAAACCGGGGTATTCTCATGCAATAATCCATGACTCACCACGCCGGGAACTATCATGCCCGTGTCATTGAATGCTTTAGAAAAGCCAGAGCTCTCAGTTGAAAAAAATGTACTTTCGTTTTCCACGATAGGCATCTGGTCATTGCTAAAAAAGACATGTTACTCATTTTCGGTTAAGTTTTGCACAGGCCACCGCAGACGATGGGCCACTGGGATTCGTCTGCCTCTTCTTCTTCTTTGATTTATGGGGAGGCTTACCTGTGAGTTTCAGGGTCAGTAATGATAGGCTCGGGTTCATAAACATACACAACACTGAGCGTGGGAGTCACAAGACTTGGAAATGACATTGAGAACTTTTATTGGCTGCAACTTCATTCATCTTGGACATTTTCATAAGCCCTCCCACAAATACTTTCCCCCTTTATCAGAGCCTAACAGATTCCCGTCAGAGTGAGGATCAATTACACTATTAGTTTGAATGTCAAATCTCACAGACACTAGTTTCCAACGAAGATCAACTGAATCTCTGAACTAAGAATTCCATGTACTGATATTCAATGCTATTCATCTTTTGGACAGCGAAATACTTATCCAAATTTCGGAATCTCGATGAACTGAATCTCTGAATTAAGAATTCCATGTACTGATATTCAATGCTATTCATCTTTTGGACAGCGAAATACTTATCCAAATTTCGGAATCTCCTCTCACTGCAGACCCGTCTTGACATCTCAATGAAAACCAAGAATCCAACCCTCTGCGATCCGCCTAGATCTAACAGGCTTTGATTTCGACATTAAAATCCAATACCATGGATAGGATCGCTGTGAGAAGTTTAGGCTTTTTTTATAAGGCAGCTTGAATACTGAATTCTAGCCACTTCCAGCGTAGTACAACAATGAGAATTGTCCGACGGGAACATCCCGAAGCCAAAACTAAGCCCGTTGACTTTGGCTTCTCTCTGGCAGTGTTTTAGTGCGGACCAATTTTTCCTTTTGCCACTTTCTTTTGTCGATATCTACGCACTTTGTTTTTAATAATAGTAAGCCTTTTAGTTGGTATAATTGTATGTTGTATATTTTGGAAGTTTTGTTGGAAAGAAAATCAGCTTTTAAGATAGCCTAAATGTATTTATTGTGAATGAGAACGTTATGTCATGTGTTTTTATATTTTTTATAGTTAGGTATTTGGAAGTATGTTGTCTAGGAAATCACTTTTTCACGGATTTAAAAAGCAATAAGTAATTCAGTGTGAATGATAAGCAGGGTTGGAATTTGGATTCTTTATTACTTGTCAAATAATTTTTTTTGACGTCTTGGGTTTTTATGTTGGCCGTCAAGAAAGGTTATGTCTAAAATTTTGCTCTTCAATCAAAATGTTTTGATAATAAATCGACCCTTCATCAATAAAGGTTTAATTAAAAAAATACTTTCCAATCACACACTACTGTGTTAATTTTTTCTCACATATTTATAATAAGAAAAAAACAATGTGACCATGACTAAATGATTTGTTGAATCATAAAGGTTGTTTTACTCATGGATGGGATCCATAACTCCCAAACCATCGAGATTCAGTGCTTCTCCAAAACACATATACAAAAATTATGAGTAAATCTAGAAATCTATTTTACTCACACCCAACTCATTGTTATTGCAATCAATCTACTCCTATTTTAATTTCTCAATTTGGATTTCTATTAGATAATTTAAATGTTACAATTTCAGTTAAAACAAATAGATTTCTTTCACCAAATAAACCAAAAACTTCAAAAAAAAATTCCATCTTAAAAACTTTGGAGTTGACCAAAAACTATCCTCCACAATGCCCATACTCTCCGCCATCATAATATCACGAAATCTAGATAAAGTTCAATTTTAATAAACCAAATAAACTTAATTTATTTAAATTAAACAACATAAATTAATTTATTTAAATTTAAAAACAAATATTTATATATAAATTCCGAAATAGTACTACCTTAATTATTAATCACTCAATATAATATATTACTGCTACAAAATAACCAAACTTAAATAACATACACTATAACTTTAAAATACATGAAATTAATTTATTTCAATAAAAACAAATATTAGAGAATTCCAAATATTACTGCACTTCTTTATAAGACTGTTGGTTGAGAGGGTAGTAATGACGTTTTTGCAAAAAAGTGAACAATAAAAAATACGTTTTAGAACTTTGAAAGACCATCACAAAAAACGTCTTTTTAAAATTTTTAAACGTAAAATACGGTCAAAATGCCTTGTGACGGACATTTTTCCCATCAAATTCCAACCCTGACGATAAGTTCTTGCATCATCATCCTCTAAACCAGAAGGGGTTATTTACTCGCAATCATTAGATTACGAGAATATAAAATTCCATTGTAGGATCTATGAACAGCCAGTAACAGAAGTATTTTTTCTTTAGGGCCTTCTCCAATCTTGTTGGATAGGAAAATGGGTCAAAGGCGGCAAGATCCTAAACCTATAATGAGTTCTAAGCCATGTTTTACTCATCCCCAAGGCAGTAAGCAACAACTAAAAACGACTTCTGAAAGCACATGTAATGCCATCACATTTTATTAATGTTAAGTACACCCCTCAAACGAAACTTGCAAGAGACACACCTATGATAAGCAGTCACAAATTCTTCCATAAATTGGATCACTTATATAGCGACAAGAAAGTAACTATAAATATAAATTCCCATAACTGAAGTTGTCTCAAAAAACACTACGATTATACCATATACATTTCCAGCTAAAAATTCTTTAAGAGTAGATAGACTTACTCGAAAAGGAAACGAAAAAAGACCCTCCAAGAGATCTATGACTATTCCGAGGATAGAAGGATAGAAGTATTATAAGAACTAGGTTGTCAAATCAAAGACGTAGTGACTATATTGATGTGTATTGTGCTTATCAATAATATTGGAAAATCAGATGTAATTGGATATTAACTTTATCTTATATTAATATGGTTTTACTTTTAAAATGAAATGAAAGATTTAATTTTAAGAGAGTTTACAAGTCAAGTTTAAATAGTTAGTATGATCGTTTTGTGCGTTGTAGTGTATTGTATTTTTATAATTACCTATTTATGTGTTATATACTTAAAATTCGTTTTACATTATTAATTTTAAAAATAATATAAAAATAATATTTTTTTAACTGAGATATCAGTTTTATTAGTTGAGTAATTATATTATTTTGTAAGTATTACATTATTTTTACTATAATACAATTGTATAACATATATTGAATTTTGGTTTAAAATTAATATATTTTAGTTAAATAAAAAAATATTTAGTAATAACATAAAAAAATATAAATAACATATAATTATATTATTTTTTTTTAATTATTTTTATTATTATAAGATTTTTTTATTTTTAAATAGTTTTTTCATTATAATTTTTATTTTTCGTCTTTTATTTTTTTTTATATCTTCTTTCAATTCAATTTTATATATATATTCTATATATTGTTATTTTTCTATCATTAAATTAAGAAATTTTCCATTTAATAAGATAATGTTTGTCTTATTTACCTTGTTGCTTTGTATCTAATTAAAATTTATAAAACTACCAATTGCACCCGATGTTTCAAAAGAAACTTCATAAGACAATATCATATAACACTAATTAATGCTTCTTTGACAACTGTTGGAAGATAGAAAAATATCAACAAAAGGTAAGAATCATGCTACAATGAAATATTATAGTATTACTGCTTCCTTGAGCCTTAGAAATCATCAAGCCTATGTTGAAGTTAAAGACCTTGTCATATTATGACAACGTGAATGCCTCATAAATAAAGAATCAAATTGTGATTTACTACCTTCGAAAAGAGAGGTCATTATGGTGCAATTCCTCCATATTACTTCTTGAGCACTTCCTCCATATTTCTTCTTGAGCACTTCCTCTTGTTGTAGACAACCTTAATGAGTAGTTTGAAGGATTTGTCTACAATGGACTATAACAATTTTGTAAATAAATTTGTAATTTATATGTGAATTAAGATCTACACTTAAATAAAAATCAACATTACTAACTAAGAAGACACTTCAAATGTACAAAATATTAATACAAGCTCAAATACAGATCACCTTCACCAATCAACTTGAACATGGATTTCCTTTTGTGAAATAAAGAAAGAAAAAATCTCAACATTTAAAAAAAATTCTCCAAAGAAAGATGAACAAAGAAAAATCTCCAAATCATGAGAGAATTGACTTTCTACCAATGCCAAGAGATCGAGCACATTTTATGTGTCCCCTAGTTGATTGAATTTTTGGCAATAATGTTTGAGTCCTTAGTGATACAGAATTGGGTTTCCCATTAGGATTTATCGGAAGAGAATGTCTCCTTATTATAGGAGTTCCCTTCTCTTGAACATTTGGACTCAACCTTGGATAATGACCATGAATCTTTGGTTTTTCCGACTCACTAGCAATCATGTAACTTGGAATCAATGGACTACCTTGAGAAGCATGTTCAATATGCTCAACTTTAACAAATGCAAATGAACCGTGTCTTTTGGATTCCTGCCTTTATAACATTATTTTTCCTATCTTCCTTCCTTAATAGTAATTTACACCTAATAATAGTATCATTGTAAGTTATATAAAATAGAGTATCTAAATTCCCTTACACTTTAAAAATCATCCTCAATTCTTATACCACCCACTTCAGCATCCACTCTAGATATCCTAGGTTATTCTTAATTGATCAAGAGTATAAACATTTTAGGGTGGTGTTCTACATGCACTAAAATGCCTATGAGGTCGAGCATTATGTATGGGGGTTTATTGCAGCTTGTTACTACAATTTAGTTATGGTGGTCACGTAGTTATCATGATTCAAAAACGAGTCATCATCTAAGACTATTACATCATTGTACATATTCTATAACCTAATGTGATGTTTTGTTTGTCACAATGATTAAAATATAAATTATTATATCTCAATATTCACTTTCTCGTTGTCTGTTTATTATATGAACCCTTAAAAAAACCACAGGAACATTTGATTTTACAATGTGACCTTTATAGCATGGTGTTACGCAATATTTTGTCACATCTCCTGCACATCCCCATCACATACCTCAAAGTTCCTGAAACATGACCATTATGAAGTGTACTCATTCATATATGCAACACGAATCCTCCCTAAGACATTGATTGGAAAATTCCTTGAGCTTCCCCTGAAGGAAATAGCTCTAAAAACCTAATTTGAGAATCATTGCTCTTACGAGACCTAAAAAGTTGATGGTCACCGATTGCATTATACTTGACCCAGGATGGCATCGCTGTGTTCACTTGTATACTCGTGATGATCCCAAAAATGCAATTTTCTGAAAGAGGATGAGAAGCTTCGTGATCTAGAAGCTTCCAGAGCGGCAAGCTAGAAGTTGTTTGATGTAGATGAGGTCGAATTCTCCCAACTTGGCCTCTTGGTCTTATCCCTATGAGCTACCTCCTTGAGATAAGGGCCAACTCCCATCTTTGAAGAGATCCTAACTCCCTTGCCCATCCTATATATCCATCATCTCCCATTCCCAAATGGTTGGTGCCATTGGTTTATGCCTATTTGCACCCTTATGCTAAGATTGTGCCTATATGCTACTCATTTCGCTTCGAGGAGTGCTTGGAAAGCTTAGCTTGAACTTAGATATTCGTTCAAGGAGAGCCTATCAACATCAAGGCTTGGTTGTATTCTTCTCCTTACTTTCTATTAATATACATTCACTGGTTCATTTTCCCTAAATGCATATGCTCATGTATCATTTAGCTTAACATTCCTTGATCAGTTAAATAGGTTGATTTTGAATATGATATTTGTATTTACATGACTTGTTGTGTCGTGATCTCTTGTGTAGGTGCATAAATTCTAAGAGTAGTAGGAACAAGCCTGTAATGCAAGTGATTAAAGTTGTTCAACAAAGGAGATCGAGATAGCATCAGAATGAGGTAGGCCATGTTATTATTCTCTCTTTTCAATTGCAACTTAGGAAAGTGTATAGTAGATTGCCACTTCGATTGCTAGACCAACTCATTGGGCTAGAGGGATCGTCTCCATCCACAGAATGGATTTACCTTGACAACAAGATGATGACACCAATGGGGAGCCTATGATCCTTACCATCCAATCCTTCACCTTCTTTTTGTGATGAGTTTGACCAACCGTCCAATCCTAGACTTGTTTGCTTGTTTGTAACTATTTTCACTTTCTAGTAATTGCTTGAAGGTTCTTGATTTGTGCTTTCCTTGAAGATTTATTATTTTTTCTTTATCTTTCTCGACCGTCATGGTTTTGTCCCTCATAGTCGCAATGACATCGTGAATATGTTGATTACAATAGTGATGGTCACTTCTTTTCTTTTAATAGGTGCAATGATATCAGAGGTTAAACAAAATTAGGGTTTGTCTTCTTGTTTTCAGTTTTTTACCTTCTGTCAATGGCTTACTAGTGTGATTTTAGTGTCCTTGTCTCACTTGACATGTTTGTCTCATTACAATTGCCCCTTGATTTGGTGTAAGTGTGTTTAGAGCTTGATTTTCCTTCTAGGATTTGTAGGACTTCTAGGTCATCCTTCATTCACTCATTGGTCTTCTCTTTAAGGATCGATTACGCTTGTTAGAAGAGTCTTTTTGTGTTTGGATGTCTTTTTCAAATCAATTTTGGTTCTTAGGTATTAATTTGTTTTCATTAGTGTCGAATTGAGTAGATGCTTTGAAAGTAACTTTAGTTCCATTTAGAAAGCAATAGATTACATTTTTTTTTCAATTGAACTGAAAGGAAATATTTGCTTTGAATTTTGTGTTTCGAAACGAGAAAATGGAAGGGTTTATCTTTTAAGTAGTTTTCAAAGCATTTGTTGCATTCAAAATCATTAGCATGAAAGAGATTTTCATGATTATTGAGTTTCTTGCATTCTCTTTTTCTCTTTTGCACTAGATTACATTGATTGCATTAAAGTGAAAGGGAAATCATCATTATATCTTAAGGTAGATTACTTTAACATTTTATTTTGGCATTGCATTTTCTTATGAAATGAAAGATTAGATTTCATGTTTTGCATTTAGCATTGGAAAATTGTCATTGATGCATTGTTGCTTGTTTGATGCATGATTTTTGTGTTTCTCTTCCCTAAATAGGTAGCTTTCATTGAATGAAAGGATTTCAATTTCATCATTTACCTACATTTTAGGAAAAGGTGACATCGTTAAGGCATTGAAATCGAAACATAATTTCAAGATCAACCTTAAAATCTATCAATTAATCTGAGGAGCATTTGAAACATTAACCTTCATACTTAGTGGTCTAGGCTACAGACATGTTCTGACATCTATAAAACTCAGTAGTTGTCATTAACAATACTCTTGCATTAGACGCTGCTAACATGGACTTCTGCTTCCTATACCATCGAGTATATAAAGGGAGACCCTCATAGGTTGCAAACCTTTATCCATAGGAAGCTAAGTCTGCAGCCTTGTAAACGTGATACACTGAAAACAACATTCTAGGAAATTTCATGCACGTACATCAAGTACTTTGTAAATTTATTTGCTATGGTGCATATTGCAGTTCACGGTTACTTGCTAATCCATTTTGCCTAGAGTATCCTAAGTATTCATTTTGATCTTTTATAACTCCCTAAACTTGAAAATATCTTCAAGTACTTGTCCTTTCAAGCTCGCTAAACAAACGAAAATGACTAGAGTCACCTTTTCATCCTTTTTTCAACTATTAAAACATGAAAATTCAAAGTTTTTATTTCAAATTCTAAAATTAATTGACCTGTAACAACATCCTTCTTGTGGAAATACTCCTTAGTAGATCTTAGGTTGATACCAATGCCAACATTTCCTAAATCTACCAGTCAAGGAAACCCCTCTGATGGGAATCCTAGTCCTTTTCCTTCTTTTGGAAATAATAGTGCTCCCTATATGGTGATGTTGTGCCTTCCTGGATTGACCATTGGTCTACCAGTTTGGTTATTTTTGACCTCAGTGGTTCTAAGTGCCCAAATCGCTCTTTAGCCAAGTCCTCCTCAACCTAAACACCATCAACCTCATGTTGATCCTAAAGTTGACCCCTTTCCTTCTTCACCTATTTTTTCACGTCATTCTTCCTCTTCACTTAGAGAAAGTCTGGATTATTGTAATCAGGAAGGTAAGAAGAAGAAGAAGAGGATGATGAAGAAGAAGCAAAATTATAAATGGGGCAGCCAAGCAGTCATTGCTACGGATGCAATTGATGAAGTATAATATTTTCCCCAACCCAAGAAAGTAAAATTTCCTTGCATGTTATGTAAGGGTGACCACCTTCTTCGAAATTGTCCTGGTATTCCCAAGGTTTTAGAAGTGTCATCCACAACTTCATGCCCACCTTTCTAATCAGCCTCTAGCAATCATGCTAGTGATAAACCTTCAACTAGTAAATCTCATGGGAAAATGGGAATAGCAAAATTTTCTAGTAAGTTGTGTGAAGGTAATCATCCCATTCACCTTTGTCTTCTTATGGATGAAGCTTCCAAAGAGTTGGAAAACCTTACAGTGATCTAGGTGGATATTGGTGGCCACCTACCAATTCAACTTGGACCTCCACCATTTTTTCTTTTAGTTTTTCAATTTCCTTAATTGTAGCACAATTTACTATTTTTAGCAGTTTTTGAAATCCTAAACTTCTGGAGTCATTTTGAGGCCCTAAACGACGTTTTTTGGGAAACTTGAGAGAAAAATGTGTCGATGGACTGATGTTTCTCATCCAAAAGTTGTATTCCTTGGATAGATATTTTTAATTAAGTATTGTGCATGTCAAATAGAGATTGTATGCCAAAGTTACGACACTGGGAAGTTGACATACAAATTTACCCAAACGGGGCTCATAGTTTGGTGCTTCATCTCCTAGGGTTAGGTTTTTCGATGTTTAGGGTTTTCCATTGTTTCTCAATAATAAATAGGCCTTTGAGCCTCATCTTAAGATAGTTCAGAGGCATGTAGCAGCCACATCTCTCCTTAGAGATAAGATACCATCGCTTGAGCTAGTTTATTTCCATTTTTGTTTGTAAGCATATTTCAATATTTTACATTAATGAAATGAAGTATTATTTATGATGCATCTTTGTATTTATGGTTATCTCTATAATTTGTTGCATTCATGTTTAAATTTGGATCAGTGGCATTAGAGCGGTCTACTCTTTCTTTGTTTATCTTTGCATGTCCACAACGAGGTCGGGATATAATGAGTTAGGGCTTGAACTGCTAAAACCTTTGCAAGACCAGCCTTGCAAATCCCGACAGCCTCCCATTGAAGGTGAAAGCAAAGGTGAGGGGGCTGGAGATCCTATCAAAATCTTGCTCAAAGAGGCCCTCAAGCAACAAGGGAATGCGATGATGGACAACTTTGCCAAGATCCTTCAGTGGCTACCCAAGGGCAACATGTCTACTTCAAGTACCTACTCTAGAACTGCCACACCATTTAAGGTACAATTTAACTTTGAAATTACCATACTTGGGGGTTAGATAGATGCAGACATTATAGATATATGATTAAATCTGCTAGAAGGGTATTTTTATGTTAATGATTTTTTCGGTTGGGAAAAGATTAATTTCGCTCTTCTCAAAGCCACCCCCCATGTCAAGGACTAGTGGGAACCCTACTGTGAGTAGAAGGATGAAAGTATGACCTCACTATTTGTAGCCACACCCACTTTGACTTTATTCTAGAATGCCATCAAGGAGAAGTACCACCCTGTGAGAAGCTATGAGGATAAATACATAAAGTGGACCATGCAACGGCATGGAAGGGACCAAGACATGTTGAATTTTACCCATATTTTTCATACCCTTCACACGAAGTTGGGTATTAAGGATTCTGAGCTGCATTTGGTACTCAAATACTGTGGCTACCTACACGGTACATCCAGGATGAGATGGAGTCCCTAGACATCTCCTCGCTTAGCACGGCGTACTGATACACTCTTAAGATCGAGTGGAAGTTTAAACAGAAGAAGCCAGGCTTTGGATCTGCAAATTTGAAGCAAGGGAGAGGTGCCCCCAAACCATTGAACAAAGGACAAAGCCAAGGTAGGGTGGCCCAGGACATCCTGCCAAATCCGCAAGAAAAGAAAAAAACCAGGAAGCCAAAGAAGGACACGGGAAAGTTGTGTGAGTTCCATAAGAGTTCCATTCACAATACGAGTGTCAGGCCAAGCAATCATTGGTGGCCGAGCCAAAGTCTTCGAAATCAGATGCATGTTCCGACTCTGATTCATAACTAGATAAGGGGAATGACAAAGTGAAGCATATTATTGATGTGGAGCCAAATGCCACCATTGCCACCATGAACATCTAGAAGGGGGGTGGATATTGAAATGGATTCGATGTTGATATGGAGATGTTTAGTTCGATGTTGATTGGTGTTGGCGTTGGCAAGGGTAGAGAAGGAAACCACCTACGAGATGGTGGCACTACAGCTTCAGTTCCCCGAACGATATGGAAACATAGTTCCTACCTATAGATGTTCACTAAACGATACAAAACGCAGGTCATATGCAACACTTAGAGCTTAATCGAAGGGGAATAATCAAAGGGGAATAAGCCATAGAGGTTACTCACAGGGCCTAATCCATGGGGATACACATAGAGCTACACATAGAGGAGTACTCTCTGAGCTACAACGTAGAGCTACAGAATGCATGAGGTTCGATAAGGTCGATGAGGTACAAGTAGAGCTACGATGGATGAGGTTAACCCGAAGATCCAGATGAGGAGGAGTGCCTCTTCAACTCCCACATGTGGGTAAAGGGCTCCTTGCTATAGTTTATTGTCGATAGCGAGAGCCAAAAGAACCTCATTTCGGTAGAGATCGTGAAGCAACTGTGCTTGCTGACCAAAGCGCATCCACAACTGTACACCATTGGGTGGCTTCACCATGGATTGCTCCCCTTGATGTTTGTGAAGTATTATTAGACCAATCATAATTGTGGAAGCAACATGTTGTGTATGAGTCAAGGCCTCGTGCCATTATTGTGACTTTGGGAAATAAGTTGTACAGGAGATTGGAGGTAGATCTGCCTACCACCATCTCTTTGGTTACTGAAAAACAATGCAGTAAGCTCATTTCCAAAACAAGGAAATTCGTTTGTCCACGACCTCCAGACAGGGCCCATCTACATGAAAACGACAAATGGACAAGGTCATGGAGGAGTACAATGACATATTCACCTCCCCCATAGGGATTCCTCTAAACTGTTAGGACAAGAATTCCATCAATCTGACCCCAGGTGAACCACTGCCCAATGGACCAGTCTATCAACGCTCCATTCTCGAAAATGATGCAATCAAGGCGCAGATTCAGGAGCAGCTACAGAAAGGTAAAAATCTGATCGAGTTCATCGCCCTGTGGGAGCTTGATCATGTTGGTACATAATAAGGATGGGACTTGGAGACTCTGTATTGACTATCAAGCACTGAACAAGATCACTATCTGAAATAGGTACCTGATCCCACCGATTGATGACCTTCTGGAGTAACTGAAGGGGTGAAAATATTTCAGCAAGATCGATTTGAAGTCAGGATATCACCAAGTACCAATCAAACCCTCCAATGTGTGGAAGACCACCTTCAATGCCAAGGAGGGCCTTTTCGAATGGTTGGTTATGCCTTTTGGGTTGACGAATGCTCCTGAAACCTTCATGATGTTAGTGGATGACATCTTGTAGCCATTCACCAACTCATTTGTGGTGGTATACTTGGATTACATCTTGATCTTTAGCCATAGTGTGGAAGAGAACCTCCAACACATTCGATAGGTTCTCCAAAAACTGCGTCAACACAAGTTATGTACCAATTTGGAGAAATGCACTTTTGGCATGACCCAAGATCAGTGTCTAGGATACCTTATTAATGAGTAGGGGGTGTGTGTGGATCCAGCCAAGATCCAAATCATTTGGGATTGGCCATCTCCGACCACTCTAACAGAGCTCTGGAGCTTTTTGGGTCTTGCGAACTTTTACCATAGGTTCGTGTCAGGATTTTCTCATATCACTTGGCCCTTGAGTCAAGTCACCAAGGGAGGAGCGAAAGAAAAATTATTTTGGTTTGAATCTCAACAAAAGCCATTCAAAGAGTTGAATTATCAGCTCGCATTACTAAACTTGTAACAACCATTTAAGATCAAGACAGATTCCTCTAACTATGCTATTGGGGTAGCCCGGACTTAACACGGGCATCCAGTAGCATATCATAGTGAGACACTTTCATACACAATCTGGAAGTATCCGACTTATGAAAAAGAGATGTATTCCATTGTGCAGGCTTGTGGACAATGGAAGCATTACATTTTGGGGAAGGAAATAGTCATCCACACAGACCATTGGCCCCTGCAATTCATATAGAGCCAAGGGAAGTTGTAGAATGAATACCATAAAAAGTGGTCCACATACCTGCAATAGTTCCATTTGAATATCAAGTATAAGAAGGGCAGCACCAATAATGTTGCAGATTTCCTTAGTCAACCATCGATCATGGTGTTAACCACCCTGCTCAAATCTCGTGGGCATGAGACTTGTGATTGGCCACTTCTCTACAAAAGCGATCCAAAATTCATCCACAAACACCAGCATCTCTTGGAGGGTCAGGATGTTCCATATTGTCACCTCCAGGATGCCTTGTTATGCCACCCATGTCACCTTTGTGTTCCTTCAAGTGAGTGTGCTAAGGTGATTTTGGAGGCACACTATAGTTGGGTTGTTGCATTTCAGGGTTGATAAAATAGTGACAATACTATAGAAGTACTTCTATTGGTCGAATATTTTACAAGATGATGGGAAGTACATCAGATCCTGTACTACCTGCACCATTGCCAAACCGACCATCAAGAAGCAAGGCCTTTATACTCCGCTGTCTACCCATAGTCTACCTTGGGAATCCATCTCCATGGATTACATGTGAGGCCTTACTTCTACTAAGAATGGAAATGACTATATTTTTGTGGTTGTCAACAAGTTCTCAAATATGGCCATTATGGCGGCTTCCAAGAAGACTATCACAGTAGAAGCCACTGCTAAACTCTTCTTTGAATGAGTGTGGGTACACTTTGGGATCCCATAGTATATCATATCAAATCAGGATAGCAGGTTCTTTAGTACATTTTGGTCCAATCTCTCATCAATAATTGACACCAAAATCACTAAGTCCACAACCTTCCATCCCCAAATTGATGGTGAGACAGAGGTTGTCAACAGGATGATAATACATTTTTTGTGCATGTACAATTCACAACATCCATGCACATGGGATGAGAGCCTCCCCTATGTTCAACACAGTTATAATCGAGCTCTCTATAGCAGGGAAAATTTTAAGAACACCCCCTAAATTTATAAGTATAATAAATGGGCAAATCTTCATGGTATATAGGAAAAATGGAAGGCGATTTTATCAATAATATAATATGTATATATAATTTTTTGGCGAATCTCTCACGAGTCATG